>JAVMKA010000017.1:16628099-16783099 GCA_032172135.1 Glyptemys insculpta | reverse complement strand
TATCTATCTATCCCCACCCACCCCATCTATCTATCTATCTATCTATCTATCCCCATCCACCCTGTGGTGGGTTGGGTCACAGAAACCCCCTTGGGAACTGCCAGCTGATGTGCTGAGACTACCCCTGAGCCCGTTTTCCCTGCCAGCTTGGGACTTCAGTACCCTGCCTTGCTGAGCCAGACACGCTAACCTGCTGTAAACACAGACCCAGGTCTGAACCACGTCCCCCCAAAGCTGCAGACTTAACTGAAAACAGCTTCAGAAGTGCTCCGGTCTCCAGCACACAGACACCCATCTCCCAATGGGGTCCAAACCCCAAATAAATCCGTTTACTCTGTATAAATCCTATACAGGGTAAACTCATAAATTGTCTGCCCTCCATATCACTGATAGAGAGATATGCACAGCTGTTTGCTCCCCCAGGAATTAATTACTTACTCTGGGTTAATTAATAAGTAAAAGTGATTTTACTAAATATAAAAAAGTAGGATTTAATATAGGGAGATATACCTATCTCATAGAACTAGATTGGACCTTGAAAGGTCTTTGAGTCCAGTCTCCTGCTTTCATAGCAGGACCAAGTACTGTCCCTGACAGATTTTTTTTCTTGTCCCCCCAGATCCCTAAATGGCCCCCTCAAGGATTGAACTCACACCCCTGGCTTTAGCAGGCCAATGCTCAAACCACTGAGCTATCCCTCCCTCCTCTGTAGTTCCAAGTAATAACAGACAGAACAAAGTAAGTCACCCAGCAAAATAAAACAAAAATACGCAAGTCTAAGACTAATACATTAAGAAACAGATTACAGGTAAAATCTCACCCTCAGAGATGTTCCAATAAGCTTCTTTCACAGACTAGACTCCTTCCTAGTCTGGGCCCAATCTTTTCCCCTGGTACAGTCCTTGTTCCAGCTCAGGTGGTAGCTAGGGGATTTCTCATGACTGCTGCCCCCTTTGTTCTGTTCCACACCCTTATATGGCTTCGGCACAAGGTGGGAATCTTTTGTCTCTCTGGGTCCCCACCCCTCCTTCTAAATGGAAAAGCACCAGGTTTAAGATGCATTTCAATACCAGGTGACATGGTCACATGTCCTGTGAGACCCCCCCCCCCCAGCCTCCATTCTTCCCGGCCTGACTCACAGGAAGGCTTGCAAGTAAACAGCCATTTACAACCAATTGTCTTAGTTGCTGGGAGCCATCAAGATTCCAAACCACCATTAATGGCCCACAATTTGCATAATTACAATAGGCCCTCACAGTTATATTTCATATTTCTAGTTTCAGACACAAGAATGATACATACATACAAATAGGATGATCACACTCCGTAGATTATAAGCTTTGTGATGACACCTTACAAGAAACCTTTTGCATGAAGCATATTCCAGTTATAATTATATTCATACTCATTAGCATATTTTCATAAAATATTATGGAGTGCAACATCAAACACCCCATCTATCTATCTATCCCCACACTTTCCCCTCCTCCACATGCACACTAGCCATCCCTCTCTGCTCTGGCTAATGGGTGTTTTGCTGGAGGATAACAGCCATTCTACTGCTGCTGGACGGTGTCATTCCCCGGGGATGCCTGGCGGAGAGTTCTCCACCCGCCCAGCTGCCGGCCCAGGGCAAAGACCACGCTGCAGACCCCGGCCTTGGAAAGTACCAGGACGAGGCCGATGAGGATGAGGTGAATGGTGTCGATGCGCCAGGGGCAGGTTCTCCCAGTTGTGACCATTTCTGGGTGCCGCGTGCTGTCCGTGGGGCTGGGAGCTTCCCGCCCTGGGGAGGGAGCAGGGGACAGCAGGTGAGTCCGGGCTCCCCAGGCAAACTCTTTCCCCCCAAACCCACCTGCTCCCCAGCTCGAAGGGTGCAGTGACCCCTTCCCCCCCAGCCCTCCAGATATGGGAGACCCTACAGTACCCTGGATATGGGGGGGGAACCTGCTTCCCCACAACTGCCCTCCCGGTATGGGTGACCCCCCTTGTTCATGGATGTGGGGGATCTGTGCCCAGTAGCAGCTCTATCTCTCTCTCTCCTGCCCTGGTATCCTGGTGTCCCCCACGGTTCATCCCCTCTCACCTGTCACCGGGAGGTTGGTTCCAGGGTTACCGCGCCATTGCTCCCATTGGCCGTCGTTCTTCTGCACCCTGACTTGGCAGACGTACACTCTGGTGTCCGACTCCCGCAGCCGGTCGATGCGGATCGAGGCCGTTCGGCTCCCCCGCGGGTCCCCGACCAGGACGATGCGGCCCCCGTAATGCGGGTGGGTGAATCTCTCGGTGTGATTGTAGATAAACTCACCAAAGAATCCCCCCCGTCTCCAGTAAACCCGGACGTCCCGCAGTGGCTCGATCTCGCGGGGGTAGGTGAAGGCGCAGGGCAGGGTGACGGAGCCCCCGGCCGGCGCCGACAGGGACACGGGCTGGGTCACCTGGTACCGGAGATCCTGGTGTCACGGAGTGTGGGGGGACACAAGGCCCTGCACCCCCGGCTTCCTGCGATTCACCATGACTCTCAGCCAGCCAGTAAAGCAGAAGGTTTATTTAGACGACAGGAATACAGTCCAAGAGAGGTCTTGCAGGCACAGACAACAGGATACCCCTCAGTTAGGTCCATCTTGGGGTCCCAGGGCGCCCCAGCCCCCTTGCGAGGTCAGAGCCCCGTCTGCCTCCCAGCCATGGTCACTAGCTAGCTCCTGAAACTCTCTCTTCAGCGACCCCTCCCACAGCCTTTGTTCAGTTTCCCGGGCAAAGGTGTCACCTGGCCTCTAACCCCTTCCTGGGTTCTCATGTTACATGCTCAGGTATTCTCCGTCGGTCAGTCTCCCATCCCCCAATGCAGACTATCCTAGCCACACTCCCCTGTCAGCATTCACAGACCACAGTAAGAACAGTCCCAGTTCGTCACATCTCTCCCCCCTTCGAGACCGAACGGAGCGGGGTCACTTTAGCCAGTGACCCGGGGAAGTTCGAACCTACCCCCGTTCCCATGGATGCCCCCGCATCCCTCCCATTCCTTGGTGAGAATTACACCAGGCCCCTCCAGTTTCACGCCCCCCTTAGGTCGAGGTTGCTCGATGGCACTCGCAGTTCGCATGTGGGAAGGTTTATGTGGCCTGTGCCCTTTTCCCACCCCAATACCCCTGGGGTTCCAACTGGGCTGGGGTCTTCTCCCAGCGCTCCAGTCTGGAGGTCGGTGATTCGGGCTCTCTTGGTTCAGAGCCCCCCTTTTAACCTTGGCCACCCTCTGTAAAGGCTCCTCTATGCTGGGCAAGGGTTTTAAAGCCGTTTTCCCCTTGTCCCGTGCCTTCCTTCCCCTCTGACAGGGGTCACAGGATCGGCAGTACTGTCGGACAGTAACAAAGACCCCAGGCCAGTAAAAGCTCCGTAGCAGCCTCTGCTGGGTACGCCAGGTTCCCTGGTGCCCTGAGAGGGGGGTGTTATGGGCCCGGTACAGCAGCTGGCGGCGATACTTCTGGGGTACCACCAGCTGCCTCCTGATCCCCCCTGACTCCATTTTCCCGGGGGGAGCCCATTCTCGGTACAGGAACCCCTTCTCCCACAGGAACCTTTTCCGGCCACCTCTCCCCGTGGTCTGTACCGCACCGAGGTCGGCCAGGTCCCTTATCTTCCGCAAGGAGGGATCTTTCTGCAACTCGGCCTGGAACTCAGCAGCTGGGACAGGGATGGCCACCTGCTCTCTCTCGCTGGCTGGGTCTGAAGCCGCAGCCTCCCTGAGCCGTGTCCCTGGGCGTTCCCTCCCCACCAGGTTAGGGTCCTGCGCCTCGGGCAAGGCACCCTCCCCAAGGCCAGGGCGCCGTGCCCCTCACCGGCTCTGACTGCGGGTCACGACCAGGGCACCCTGGGGGTTGCTTGGCCAGTCCTCCAGGTCTCCCCCCATCAACACCTCAGTGGGCAAATACGGGTGTACCCCCACATCCTTGGGGCCCTCCTTGGCCCCCCACTTCAGGTGCACCCTCGCCACAGGTACCTTGAATGGGGTCCCACCCACCCCCGTCAGGGTCAGGTAGGTGTCGGGCACCACCCGATCTGGGGCCACCACCTTGGGCCGGGCCAGCGTCACCTCTGCGCCCGTATCCCAGTATCCATTGACCTTCCTCCCATCCACCTCCAGGGGAACAAGGTACTGTCTCCGGAGGGACCGCCCCGCGCCCACCGTATAAACCAAAAACCCTGAGTCTGGAGCATCCAGCCCCCCAGAGGAGCTGGCCTGGAGCTCTCCTCCCTCCTTAGCAGGTGGTACTCTGCCAGCCCCCCTTCCCTGGGAATGCTGCCTCTCGCCCGGCTGGGTCTCTACCCAGTCAACCCTCTGTGGGTTCGGTCTGCTCAGTCTGTCCCTGAGCCTGGGGCACTGGGCCCATATGTGGCCTCTCTGGTCACAGTGATAGCAGCCCATGTCCCGTGGGTCCCCTCGAGCGGGTTGGATGGACCTGACGCTGGATCTTCCCCTTTGGTGGGGGTTCTCCATATTTCCCCGTTGGGAGGTCCCATGGTGACTCTCGCTCTGCGTTGTGGTGGGACTGTTCCTTTGGGACTCCTCCCTGTTATCCCCTGCCTGACTGTTCACAAACTCGTCGGCCAACTGGCCTGCGTGCTGCGGGTTCTCTGGCTTTTGGTCCATCAACCATCGCCTCAGGTCGGATGGGCACTGCTCATACACGTGCTCCAGTACGACTAGGTCAAGCAGGTCTTCTTTAGTTTGGGCCCCAGCTGTCCACTTGCGGGCATACCCCTGCGCCCGGTTGGCCAGTTGTAGGTATGTGACCTCACGGGTTTTACGCTGACTCCGGAACCTTTTCCGGTACATCTCAGGGGTCAGCCCAAACTCGTGGAGCAGGGCCTTTTTGAACAGTTCGTAGTCCCCTCTCTCCGCCCCTTTCAGTTGGCTGTACACCTCCCTGGCTGTGGAGTCCAGTGAGGGAATGAGAAACTGGAGCCTGTCTGCAGGGTCAACCTGGAGCAGCTCGCAGGTATTCTCAAAGGCCGTCAGGAAGGTATCCATGTCCTCCCCCTCCTTACGCTGGGCCAGAAACCACTTATCAAAGCTCTTTGCAGTCTTGGGTCCCCCCTCACTCACCGCAGCCGGGGCCTCACTGCTCCTCAGCCTGGCCAGTTCCAGCTCATGCTGACGTTGTTTCTCCTTCTCTTCCCGCTCCTGCTTCAGTTCTTGCTGCCTTAACTCGAGCTCTTTCAGTCTCAGCTCCCTGTCACATTCCAGTCGCAACCGCTCCCGGGACGGGGAGCTCCGCCGGGACGATCCCCTGCTGGCTGCCGGGGTCAGGGTGCCCTCGGTATTCGCTGGGCTTCCCCCAACCCCTATAGGTAGGCAGGGTCTCGGGATGTCCTCGGCAGCAGTCTGACCCCTCCCAGCAGGTCAGGCCCCGGGGCCTCCGCTGCATCCGCCAGGCGGCTTCCCTCAGGGACAGGGCTCGATTCATCCAAGCGATCCCTCTCCTCCAGCTGGGCAATGAGCTGTTCTTTGGTGGACCTCCCAATGCGCAGCCCCCTCTGCCTGCACAGCTCCACCAGGTCGCTCTTAAGGCATTTAGCATACATCCTCCTGCTGGCCACTCGCCGGCCTGTGCTCTCCGCTTTCCACCATTCCAGGGGGACCCCTAGTGTGCCAACCCTTCTTCAGGTCACCACCTCTCTGCCAGGGTCGAGCTGCAGACTCCTCCACCCCGGGACCGCTCGCTGCGATCCCCCAGGGGACCCTGTTACTGCAACAGTCCTTCTCTCTGGTCACACACTCCCAGGGGTTAATCGCCCCCTGAACCGTCTCTCCCTGACTCTTCAGCCCACCTGGTCCCCGTTGATCCCCCTTCGTTTTATTGCTCCCCAGTCACTTACTGCAGGAAGCGCTGTCCACAGGGTGCAGTAGATCCCACCGCTGCCACCAGTTGTCACGGAGTGTGGGGGAACACAAGGCCCTGCACCCCCGGCTTCCTGCGATTCACCATGACTCTCAGCCAGCCAGTAAAGCAGAAGGTTTATTTAGACGACAGGAATACAGTCCAAGACAGGTCTTGCAGGCACAGACAACAGGACCCCCCTCAGTTAGGTCCATCTTGGGGTCCCAGGGCGCCCCAGCCCCCTTGCGAGGTCAGAGCCCCGTCTTCCTCCCAGCCAGCTCCCCAGCCAGCTCCTGAAACTCTGCCTTCAGCGACCCCTCCCACAGCCTTTGTCCAGTTTCCCGGGCAAAGGTGTCACCTCGCCCCAGCCCCCTCCTGGGTTCTCATGTTACATGCTCAGGTATTCTCCGTAGGTCAGTCTCCCATCCCCCCATGCAGACTATCCTAGCCACACTCCCCTGTCAGCATTCACAGACCACAGTAAGAACAGTCCCAGTTCGTCACACCTGGGCAGCCGCTGCAAAGACACAATCCCGTCACCCCGGCTGGCCTCGGGGTCCCACCCGCAGCCAGCGGGTCACAAACGCCCCCCAGCCTCCTCCAGACCCCTTTCAGCCCCCCAGCACCCACACTGCATAAGCCAGCCTAGCCCCAGGCCCCCTCCCCATTCCTCTCCCCCACCCAGCCCCTCCTTGTGCCCCCTCCCCATTTCCCTGCCCCTCCCTCTCCCCCCATCGCCCCCTGCTGTTTGGTCTTGCCAGTCACAAGGAGGCCGCGCCCCGGTTCTGTGCACCCCTGTGTCACGCCCCAGGGCTCACCCCCCACCAGGGGCAGCAGCAGCAGCTCCCGCCGCATGGCCCCAGCGAAGGCGACTCCGGCCCCACTGGCTCTGCTCCCCCCCCTGCTCATTTGAGGAGGCTGGTGACACCTTGGTCCTTCCTGTGTGAAATCCCCCCCCTCCCTGGGCCAATGAGACAGTGCGGTCGGGGGGGAGGGGCTGGGAGCCAGGACTCCTGGGTTCTCTCCCCGGCTCTGGGAGGGGAGTGGGGGCTGGTGGGTTAGAGCAGGGGGGGCTGGGAGCCAGGACTCCTGGGTTCTCTCCCCGGCGCTGGGAGGGGAGTGGGGGCTGGTGGGTTAGAGCAGGGGGGGGCTGGAAGCCAGGACTCCTGGGTTCTCTCCCGGCTCTGGGAGGGGAGTGGGGGCTGGTGGGTTAGAGCAGGGGGGGGCTGGGAGCCAGGACTCCTGGGTTCTCTCCCCGGCACTGGGAGGGGTGAGGGGGCTGGTGGGTTAGAGCAGGGGGAGCTGGGAGCCAGGACTCCTGGGTTCTCTCCCGGCTCTGGGAGGGGAGTGGGGGCTGGTGGGGTAGAGTGGGGGGGCGGTTTGGGTGAACCGGCTGGGGGTGGGGGGGGTGAGGGCCGGCTCACCATCACAGCCTAGTTACTGGGGCCTGCTGCCCGGTGAGGTTTCATTTCACACCAGTGCACACGCGCTAGTGACCCTGGGGCGGCCTGTGTGCCGGGGGCTGGTTGCCGGGGAGGTGGCCAGGACCCCGGTGTCACTGCTGAGCCCCGCCCCAGAGTTGCTTGGGCCCCCAGACCCCCTCCCCCTCCGGGGGGGTACCCGGCTCAGAGACGCTGGTTCCTCTGCGGGTCCGGCTGAGCTGCTGGGATGTGGGAAAAGGGGAACTGGGGCAGCTAATTATAGTGCAGCGTGGCACCCAACCCCCCCCCCGGTCCCCTCCCCCACAGCTCCAGTGTCCCTCCCCCTCCCCCCTGGTCCCCTCCCCCACAGCTCCAGCGTCCCTCCCCCTCCCCCCTGGTCCCCTCCCCCACAGCTCCAGCGTCCCTTCCCCCCCACCCCCCTGGTCCCCTCCCCCACAGCTCCAGCGTCCCTTCCCCCCCACCCCCCGTCCCCTCCCCCACAGCTCCAGTGTCCCTCCCCCTCCCCCCTGGTCCCCTCCCCCACAGCTCCAGCGTCCCTCCCCCTCCCCCCTGGTCCCCTCCCCCACAGCTCCAGCGTCCCTTCCCCCCACCCCCGGTCCCCTCCCCCACAGCTCCAGCGTCCCTCCCCCCCACCACCCCCGGTCCCCTCCCCCACAGCTCCAGCGTCCCTTCCCCCCACCACCCCCCGTCCCCTCCCCCATAGCTCCAGTGTCCCTCCCCCCCACCCCCTCCCCCAAAGCTGCAGCATCCCTCCCCCCTGCCCCCCTGGTCCCCTCCCCCACAGCTCCAGTGTTCCTTCCCCCCACCACCCCCGGTCCCCTCCCCCACAGCTCCAGCATCCCTTCCCCCCCACCACCCCCGGTCCCCTCTCCCACAGCTCCAGCGTCCCTTCCCCCCCACCACCCCCGGTCCCCTCCCCCACAGCTCCAGCGTCCCTTCCCCCCACCCCCCGTCCCCTCCCCCACAGCTCCAGCGTCCCTTCCCCCTGCCCCCCTGGTCCCCTCCCCCACAGCTCCAGCGTCCCTTCCCCCCCACCCCCGGTCCCCTCTCCCACAGCTCCAGCGTCCCTTCCCCCCCCCCACCCCCGGTCCCCTCTCCCACAGCTCCAGCGTCCCTTCCCCCCCACCACCCCCGGTCCCCTCCCCCACAGCTCCAGTGTCCCTTCCCCCCACCACCCCCGGTCCCCTCCCCCACAGCTCCAGCGTCCCTTCCCCCCACCCCCAGTCCCCTCTCCCACAGCTCCAGCGTCCCTTCCCCCCCACCACTCCCGGTCCCCTCCCCCACAGCTCCAGTGTCCCTTCCCCCCGCCCCCCTGGTCCCCTCCCTCACAGCTCCAGCGTCCCTCCCCCCCGCCCCCCTGGTCCCCTCCCCCGCAGCTCTAGCATCCCTCCCCCTCCCCCTGAGTTCCCATGCCCCCCCTGCAGCCCCCCACCCAATTATGCAGGCCGCATGGATTCCCCCATGTCCTCCAGCCCCCCCTGCACCCTACATGCCCCCTTGTCACGGAGTCCCCGGGCGATGCTCTGGAACTGTTCCCCACAAAGCCAGGCAGGACCTTGGGGAGCCTCCTCTCCCTCGGAGCGGACTGTCTCCAGGGCAAGAAACTCACACGGCTTCACCTCCTGTGTCTCTCCTGGGAGCATTCAGCATATGTCCCTCCATGTGCTTCCCACAGCGAGTCCGCCCCGGCGGGGTCCTGGGGAAGCCAAAGGGTTCTGCACCCCCACTTCGCAGTCAGACGTGACTCTCGGCCAGGCAGTAAAACAGAGGTTTATTAGTCAACAGGAACACGGCGTAGAACAGAGCTTGTTAGCAGAGAAATCAGTGACTTCCAGCCAAGTCCATTTGGGAGACGCCCTGGACTCCCCCTCTTCCAGTCCCCCCACAGCAGAGTGCCCCGGACCCTGCTACCTCTGACATGTCCTTTGCTCCTCCTCTGGTCTTTGTCCTGCTTCCCAGGTCACCTGGTCGCATCCCTCTCCTGGTTCTCAGGTTAGGAAGAGCACCGTCCATCACCTACGTGCAGACAGCTGGGCAGCCTCATCTGCTCCCGAGGGCCTCAGCAAAAACCACACACCCAACTTCAACCATCAAGGCACTGGTGCAGCACACAGGGAAACTGAGGCACACACAGCATTGGTACAGGACAGTAAGACTCACATGCAACATAACAAGGTGAAAAACACCCCAGATCGTCACATTGGGCCTGCGGCACGGGATGTGACACTGGTTTCCTTCCCCTCAGCACCCCGCAAAGCTTGAGGGACCATTGTGATATTCTCTACCTTGGGGGAGCCTGCTGTAACCCCCATGTTCCTCATTTTCATATCATCATGATCTTACCTATAAAGCATGCCCTGTAAGGTATCGGGGGAAAGGTTATGAGCTGCTGAAAGTAATTTCTCTATCCATATATGTCTGTCATTGATGCATATGAAGTTATGAGAATTGTGTTGTGTGGTTGTCACTAAAACATGCTGTAAGTTGGGGAATCAGCCAGATATTCGCTCCCCAGAGGCAACAGCAAGGAGAGTAACCAACGCCTGGGCGGGGTGTCAAACAACCATCAACAGCCATTGTCCAGCAAGGAGCTACAATACAATGACTCACCTGCATGGGGCCACACCAGGGGAATTGCTCAACATTGCTGGGAGAGACTCAGTAATGCTCACCTGACTCTGAAGGGGGGGGGCAAAGCCAAGGGGGAGGAAAGGACACGATAAAAGGGAGAGACGTTTGCCATGCTCTCTCTCGCTCTTCCACCTCCATCTACAGACGCCACCACCACCAAGCGACTGAAGCACTGATCAAAGGGGAGAGCCTGGCTGAAGAGCAACTAGCCAGCCTGTGGGTGAGAAACAGCTAAGTATGTAAGTATCAGGGGGTAGCTGTGTTAGTCTGTAGCCACAAAAAGAACGAGGAATCCGGTGGCACCTTAAAGACTAACAGATTTATTTGGGCATAAGCTTTCATGTATAAAAAACCCACTTCCTCAGATGTGAGTTGCATCTGAAGAATCTGATCAGATGCATCTGAAGAAGTGGGTTTTTTACCCACGAAAGCTTCTGCCAAAATAAATCTGTTAGTGTTTAAGGTGCCACCGGACTCCTCGTTGTTTTTAAGTTTGTAAGGACATTGAAAGTGTTAAGATCAGCTTAGAATGGGTTTTGCTTTTATTTCATTTGACCAAATCTGACTTATTAGGCTTTGACTTATAATCACTTCAAATCTATCTTTGTAGTTAATAAATCTGTTTGTTCGTTCTACCTGAAGCAGTGCGTTTGGTTTGCAGCGTGTCAGAGACTCCCCTTGGGAGAACAAGCCTGGTACATATATGAGTTTGTCAATTTAGCAAAGAAATTGATAAGCTGGCAGCGTCTAGCGGGCACGACTGGGCACTGCCAGGCGGAGGTTCCCAGGGTTGTGTCTGGGACTGGAGATATCGGCTAGTGTCATTCGGTTGCACAATCCAAGGAGCAGCTTACAAGCCAGAGGCAGAGCAGGGTAAGGCTGGCTCCCAGATTCAAGGACCTAGCGGATCACCGGTCCAGATAACACCAGAGGGGAACGTCACAGTGGCGCAGTGAGCAGGGTGTATGTACAACTTGTTACTCCAAGTGGAGTTCACACTTTAAGCACTGATATTTGTGACTTTAAGTGAATCTTAAGCGCAGTGGCTAGAACAGTCAGGAGGAGGTCACCGTTTTGTTATTTTCTATTTGCTTATTTTGGATAAGGGAAGTAGGAACAGTGAAAGCAGTGAAACAATTGCGAAGTTGGAGCTTTTTAGGCTGCAGATTGCAGAAAAGAGCGGGAGCACCAGAGATTATTGCAACTGAAACAACTGGAGAGAAAAGAAAAAGAAAAGGAGTCAGCCAGAGAGAGGCTGCACACAGAAAGGCTATGGAAGAAAAAGGGGGAGAGAGAAGAAAAAGAAAGAGTGAAAACACTAACTGGACCAGCTAGAGAAGCAGAACCAGAACCCCCCGACCTCAACGACTCCCATCACTCCAAAAATCCACAAATGGGAACACTTCTGTCCTGCACACAGTGAGGAGGACGATATTGCTGAATATCTGACTCCCTTCGAAAGGCTGTGTGTAATACACGAAATCCCTGATGATAAGAGAGTTCCTACGCTGATTGCAAAATTAACGGGTAAAGCTCAAAATGTATTCAGTGGAATGCCTATTGTAATTTAGACTATTGTAAATTTAAAGATACTGTTTTGCGAAGTTTTCAGATTACCCATGAAACATATAGAATTACATTTAGGAATCTTAAGAGGGATATTGGGATGAGTAATGGGGAATATGTGAATGAAATGAACGATTTCTTGGGGAAATGGGTGAGGGATAAGGAGGTGGCAGGTTTTGAAGGAATGTTGGACCTTGTTGCTCGAGAGCATTTCCTAAGCGTATGTAAGGCTGATGTGAAGCAGTGTCTATGGGACAAAGATGGAAAGTCTGTGGATGAGATGGCTCTTTTAGCTGATGCCTTCAAACAGAATCAGGCGTCTATTGAGGGCAGGCCACAGAAAGAGGGGTTTAAAACTGGTGGGAAGGGAGGATCCCATTTTGCCCCTGGGAAGAGAGAAGGAGGTTGGGAGCCTAAACAGTTTCTTACCCAAAAACATTTGTCTACTGGTAACTCTCATCCCAAATCTCCTGTAAAAAAAGAAGAGCCCAAAAGGTGCTATCAGTGCAATTCCACTGATCACCTGAGGAATAGATGCCCTGTGCTAGGAGGAAGCAGGCAAACAATAGCTCATGTTAGTTCTGCCGTCCTCACCACAGAAACCCCCCAGGGAATCGAAACCTGTCATATTGGTTCTGTGAGGTTAGCCTCTGCAGAACCAGATATGGAGCATGTAAAGGCTGTCCAAAATGATGGCAGGGAATGCTTGGGGCAGAGGGATACAGGGGCCCAGATCTCTCTGGTTAAGCAGAGTGTGGTCCCAAAGGCCCGTATGTTACCTGGTCAAATGGCAGAGATTGAGGGGGTGGGTGAAAGCAGATTCCTCGTACCACTAGCTAAAATCCATGTGGAGTGGGAAGGTTTGGAAAGTGTTGTGACTGTGGGGGTAATAGAACACCTCCTGGTTGACCTGCTTCTTGGTAATGATTTTTTCCATGTCGCTCAGGTTAAAGTGTTTGCCTGCAGCAGGAGGGAGTGTTATGCTGGGACCCCTGAGGGAAAGGGGAAGGTCTCAGGAACTGCTGAGGGAATGGGAGAGAGTCTCCTTGATTCTTCTGCAGCAGGGGGAAGCCACATGCTTCCAGGGGGGAGGGTGGTTGAGACCAACTCCTGCACTGCAGCTGGAGGCAGCACCACCTCAGGAAGGGATGGGGGTGTGATGCCGGCCAGGGAGAGAACTGTCCAGGTTGTGAGCTGCCAGCTGGTCGCAGCTGAACCAGAAGCAAAACCGGCTCTAGAGAGCAGGGAGAAATGTGTCCCAGAGGAGAGCCCAGAGAAGGGGCAGGGAACCACTGAGGTGGTGAGGATCCCTGTGACTCTGTAACACAGGGAAGCAGGGTGCTTCCAAGTATGGGAGTGGCTGAGACTACCTCCTTTCCAGCAGAAGGCAACACGCCCCCAGGCACAGGGGCAGGAGAGGCCCCACTATGTCCACAGCCACCTTCTGGAAAGGCTCCTCTATGATGGGCAAGGGTCTCAAATAGGGTGACCAGACAGCAAGTGTGAAAAATCAGGACAGGGTGTGGGGGGTAATAGGAGCCTATATAAGAAAAAGACCCAAAAATCGGGACAGTCCCTATAAAATCAGGACATCTGGTCACCCTAGTCTCAAAGCCGCTTTCCCCTTGTCCCGGGCCTTCTCCACCCTCTGGCAGGGGTCACAGGATCGGCAGTACTGCCGGACAGTAACAAAGACCCCAGGCCAGTAAAAGCTCCGTAGCAGCCTCTGCTGGGTACGCCAGGTTCCCTGGTGTCCTCCTCCTCCTGAACTTACTGCCAGAGACTTGGACACTGACCATGGCGGAGGCAGTATACCTAAAATTCCTCTTTGGGCTCCCCTCTGGGGCAGACACGCCTGTGTCCCCCCAAAAGGAAGGTGACCCTGATCCAGCTGTGGGCTCACAGCTACCAGCTATGACAGACTCTTCACTGGCCAGCAAAATCCCCCCATTTCACTCCGGTTGGGCTTGCTTCCAGCTACAGAGTCCTTGGGGTCTGTTCCCACCGCAGCAGTCACCAGGACCCCAACTTCCAGCTCCAGGATACATGTCTCTGTGCATCTCTTCCACTCCATTACAGCCAGTCCATGCTTCTGGGTCTCAATTTGTTCTTGTCTCTGGGCCTCAATTTCTTTGTCTTTTAAGGCCAGGGTTTGCTGGTGGGCAGCCTTTTCTTTTTCCAGGACAGCCTTTTCCCGGGCAAATTGCGCATCCATTTACTTTTGTCTTCTCTTGAGACTGTCACTCGATGAGCTGGGGTACCACAGAGAACCCCCTCCTGCCAGAACAGGCGCCCGTCCACTCCTGTCTTGCTGAGTTAGACACTCCAGTCAGCTTCAGCACAGACCCAGAGGTTGGGCCACACCCGTCTGCAGTTCACTGAAACTGAGATGCCCTCAGCTCAGGGGCTTCTTAGTTAACAGAGACGTTCCCAGCGCCCAGTGTTCAGCCTTTCTGGGCACTTTGCAACCTGTGCAGTTCTAGCTTCTTCTGATCTTCACTCTGACTTATTTTGCTAATTTTCCTGCCTCTATTCCCTTACCCAAAATCAGCAAACAGAAAATAACAAACCAGTAACCACTTTGTCTGTTCTCCAGCCACCACACTTAAAACTCACCTAAAATCACTACCAGTATCCTTTCCCCTGGTACAGTTCTTGTTAGCTTCAGCTCAGAGGGGTGCGGTTCCAGGAGGCGGGGGCTTAACCCCGAGAGAGAGTGGACCCCCGAGAAGGGCTGTTGCACTGAAGTGGTTCCTCCCAGGGACTGTGGGGAGCTGAGAGAGCACAGCCTGTGAGTCCGTGACCCATTGGGAACAGCGTGGAGATGGCCTATAACCATCTCCTTAAGAAGGAGCTATGCAGAGAGAGGGCTGCGCATTGGAAAGCTCACCAAGGCACAGCTGATTGCTCAGTTGGAAGAGGAGGATCACTCTAAGGAGACCGTTTCTGACGCAGCTGGGGCCGCGAGAGAGGCTGGGAGCAGCCAGGCAGCCCCGGGGTCACCCCAACCACTGACCCAATCGGGGATGCGGGAGGGGCTGAAAGCAGCCAGGGATCCCCTGGAGCCACCTACCCGATCAGCAGGGGATCGTCACAGCCGAGTTCCCCGTTGGAGGAGCTGAGACGGTTGGAGCTGAAACTGAAAGAGCTGGAAGATGGTGAGAAGGAAGGGCAGGACCGTGAGAGACAGAGGCAGCATGAACTGGTGATGGCGGAGCTGAGAAGCAGAGAGACCCCTGCTGGGGTGAGTGGGGATGGGCCCAGAGTGGCCAAGCACGCAGGGAACGCCAATATCAAAGTGCTGCCTCAGTTTAAGGAAGGGGATGATATAGGCGCCTTCCTCACTGCCTTTGAGAAGGCTGCAACGTGCACCAGGTTGACCCTGCAGACAGGCTTCAACATCTCACCCCCTTACTGGGTCCCAAGACCACAGGGATGTTCAGCTAGATGGATGGGGTGGAAGCAGGGGACTATGAGCTGTTCACACAGGCCCTGCTGCGCACGTTTGAGCTGACCCCCGAGGCGTACAGGAAAAGGTTCCTGGGTGTGCAGAAGACCCAGGGGATGACGTATCTGGAACTGGTTGTACTGATGGGGGAATACACCCACAAGTGGGTGAATGGGGCCGGGGCCCAGACCAAGGAGGATGTGATTGAACTGATGGGGCTGGAGCGACTATATGAACTCTGTCCCCCTGGCCTGAGGATGTGGCTGGTGGACAAGAGGCCGAAGAACCTGCGCCGGGCGGGGCGTCTGGCTGATGAGTTTGTAGACAGAAGGTCGGGATATGGAGTCCCAGGGGGACAGACCCACATCAGTGCAGAAGGGGGTCACCCAGGGGCTCCCCTGAAGGGGGACTCGGATAAATCCCTCCCAAGCGGCACAGCCAGTACCCGAGCCGACCGACCGACCCCAGGGGACCAAAGGGACCTGAGGTGTAATTACTGTGGGCAGAGGGGCCACATATGGGCCCGGTGCCAAAAGCTCAGGGACGGGATGAGCAAACCGAGCCCTCACAGGGTTACCTGGGTGGGGGCCCAGCCGGAGGAGGGGCTGGCTCCCCAGGCAGGAGGGGCTGGCTCCCCAGGCAGGAGGGGCTGGCTCCCCAGCCGGAGGAGGAGCTGGCTCCCCAGGCAGGAGGGGCTGGCAGTGTTGCAATGGCCCAAGAGCGAGGAGTCTACCAGGCCAGCTGCTCCGGGAGGCTTCATACTCTGGATTCAAAGTTCTCAGTCTACTGGGTGGGCGCGGGGCGGTCCCTGCGGAGTGAGTGCCTCGTTCCCCTGGAGGTGGATGGGAGGAAGGTCAATGGATACTGGGATACAGGCGCAGAGGTGACGCTGGCCCGGCCCGAGGTGGTGGCCCCAGACCGGGTGGTGCCCAACACCTACCTGACCCTGACAGGCAAGTGCGGGCCCCCGTTTAAGGTACCCGTGGTGAGGGTGCATCTGAAATGGGGGCCAAGGAGGGTCCCCAAGATGTGGGGTTCACCATCAGTTGCCGACCGAGGTGCTGATGGGGGGTGACCTGGCAGATTGGCCAGGCGGCCACTAGAGCGCCCTAGTCATCACCCGTAGCCAGAGCCAGCGAAGGGCACTCTGCCCTGACACCGGGGGCGGTGCCCTGCCGGGGGTGCAGGTCCCTACCCCAGCGGGAAAGGAGCCACTGGGGACAGGACTTGGTGGGGCTCCGGCCTCAGACCCAGCCACTGAGAGGGAGCAGGTCCCCACCCCTTCCCCAGCAGCTGAATTCCAGACCCAGCTGCAGAAGGATCCCTCCTTGGAGAAGTTGAGGGAACTTGCTGGCCACAGCGCTGCAAACCCCCTTGGGGAAGGCTGCAGGGACAGAGTCCTGTGGGAGAAGGGATTCCTGTACCAGGAATGGGCTCCCCAAGGGGAAGTAGAACTGTGGGGAATCGGGAGGCAGCTGGTGGTGCCCCAGAAATATCACTGCAGGCTATTGTACCTGGCCCACGATGTCCCTCTCTCGGGGACACCAGGGGATCCAGTGCCCCAGGCAGCGGCTGCTGCAGAACTTTTACTGGCCCAGAGTCTGTGACGCCGTCCAGCAGTGCTGCAGGTCCTGCGACCCCGGCCAGAGGGTGGGGAAGTCCTAGGATAAGGGTGAAGCCCCCTTGAGACCCCTGCCCATCATAGAGGAGCCTTTCCATAAGGGGGCTATGGACATAGTGGGGCCCCTCAGCCAGGCAACTCGGACAGGGAAAAAATACATTCTGGTGGTGGTAGATTTCGCTACTCGCTATCCCGAGGCAGTGGCTGTGATGTTGCACCCCATAATGCTTTATAGAAATATGCTTATGAATGTAAATATGACATAACTGGAATATGTTTTATGCTACATATGCCATGTAACATATCTCTTGTAAGGTATCATTACAAAGCTTATAATGTACTGAGTGTGGTCATCCTATTTCTATAAATGTATCACTCTTGTATCTGAAACTAGAAATATGAAATATAACTCTGAGGTCCTATTGTAATTATGCAATGTGTGGGCCATTAATGGTGGTCTGGAATCTTAATGGCTCCCATTAACCAGGACAATTGACTGTAGATGACTCTGTTTACTTGTAAGTATACACAGTAGACGTGTGTGCTGGCAAGTGGGCAATGAAGTCTTACAGTGACATGTGATCATGTCACCTGAACTGGAATCCATCTTTAACCTGGTGCTTTTCCTGTGAGGGGGGGTGGGAACCCAGAGAGGGACAAAGGATTTCCGCCTTGTGCAAAAGCTATATAAGGGGGTGGCCATCATGGGAAATCCCCTAGCTACCACCTGAGCTGGAACAAGGACTGTACCAGGAAAAAGGATTGTGCCCAGACTAGGAAGGCGTCCAGTCTGTGAAAGAAGCTTATTGAAACATCTCTGAGGTGAGATTTTTATCTGTAATCACTTTCTTACTGTATTAGACTTGTGTGTTTTATTTTATTTTGCTTGGTAATTCACTTTGTTCTGTCTGTCACTACTTGGAACCACTTAAGTCCTACTTTTTGTATTTAATAAAATCACTTTTTACTTATTAATTAACCCAGAGTAAGTAATTAATTCCTGGGGGAGCAAACAGTTGTGCATATCTCTCTATCAGTGTTATAGAGGGCGAATTACCAAGCAAAAGCTTTATACAGGGTAAAACGGATTTATTTGGGGTTTGGACCCCATTCATAGATTCATAGATTCTAGAACTGGAAGGGACCTCGAGAGGTCATCGAGTCCAGTCCCCTGCCCGCATGGCAGGACCAAATAGTGTCTAGACCATCCTTGATAGACATTTATCTAACCTACTCTTAAATATCTCCAGAGATGGAGATTCCACAACCTCCCTAGGCAATTTATTCCAGTGTTTAACCACCCTGACAGTTAGGAACTTTTTCCTAATGTCCAACCTAGACCTCCCTTGCTGCAGTTTAAGCCCATTGCTTCTTGTTCTATCCTCAGAGGCTAAGGTGAACAAGTTTTCTCCCTCCTCCTTATGACACCCTTTTAGATACCTGAAAACTGCTATCATGTCCCCTCTCAGTCTTCTCTTTTCCAAACTAAACAAACCCAATTCTTTCAGCCTTCCTTCATAGGTCATGTTCTCAAGACCTTTAATCATTCTTGTTGCTCTTCTCTGGACCCTTTCCAATTTCTCCACATCTTTCTTGAAATGCGGTGCCCAGAACTGGACACAATACTCCAGCTGAGGCCTAACCAGAGCAGAGTAGAGCGGAAGAATGACTTCTCGTGTCTTGCTCACAACACACCTGTTAATACATCCCAGAATCATGTTTGCTTTTTTTGCAACAGCATCACACTGTTGACTCATATTTAGCTTGTGGTCCACTATAACCCCTAGATCCCTTTCTGCCGTACTCCTTCCTAGACAGTCTCTTCCCATTCTGTATGTGTGAAACTGATTTTTTCTTCCTAAGTGGAGCACTTTGCATTTGTCTTTGTTAAACTTCATCCTGTTTAACTCAGACCATTTCTCCAATTTGTCCAGATCATTTTGAATTATGATCCTGTCCTCCAAAGCAGTTGCAATCCCTCCCAGTTTGGTATCATCCGCAAACTTAATAAGCGTACTTTCTATGCCAATATCTAAGTCGTTGATGAAGATATTGAACAGAGCCGGTCCCAAAACAGACCCCTGCGGAACCCCACTCGTTATGCCTTTCCAGCAGGATTGGGAACCATTAATAACAACTCTCTGAGTACGGTTATCCAGCCAGTTATGCACCCACCTTATAGTAGCCCCATCTAAATTGTATTTGCCTAGTTTATCGATAAGAATATCATGCGAGACCGTATCAAATGCCTTACTAAAGTCTAGGTATACCACATCCACAGCTTCTCCCTTATCCACAAGACTCGTTATCCTATCAAAGAAAGCTATCAGATTGGTTTGACATGATTTGTTCTTTACAAATCCATGCTGGCTGTTCCCTATCACCTTACCACCTTCCAAGTGTTTGCAGATGATTTCCTTAATTACTTGCTCCATTATCTTCCCTGGCACAGAAGTTAAACTAACTGGTCTGTAGTTTCCTGGGTTGTTTTTATTTCCCTTTTTATAGATGGGCACTATATTTGCCCTTTTCCAGTCTTCTGGAATCTCCCCCGTCTCCCATGATTTTCCAAAGATAATAGCTAGAGGCTCAGATACCTCCTCTAGTAGCTCCTTGAGTATTCTAGGATGCATTTCATCAGGCCCTGGTGACTTGCAGGCATCTAACTTTTCTAAGTGATTTTTAACTTGTTCTTTTTTTATTTTATCTGCTAAACCTACCCCCTTCCCATTAGCATTCACTATGTTAGGCATTCCTTCAGACTTCTCGGTGAAGACCGAAACAAAGAAGTCATTAAGCATCTCTGCCATTTCCAAGTTTCCTGTTACTGTTTCTCCCTCTTCACTAAGCAGTGGGCCTACCCTGTCTTTGGTCTTCCTCTTGCTTCCTGAGTTGGGTACCTGAGTGTTGGAGACCGGAGCACTTCTGTAAGTTGCTTTCAGTTAAGTCTGCAGCTTTTGGGGGACATGGTTCAGACCTGGATCTGTGTTTGCAGCAGGCTAGTGTGTCTGGCTCAAACCAGGCAGGGTACTGAAGTCCCAAGCTGCCAAGGAAAACGGGCTCAGGGGTAGTCTCAGCACATCAGCTGGCAGTTCCCAAGGGGGTTTCTGTGACCCAACCTGTCACAGTGGCCTTGTCTTCTATCGAGGCAGACGCTGTGGCAGACGCGCTGCTGAGCGTTTTCAGCAGAATGGGGTTCCCCAAGGAGGTCCTTTCAGACCTGGGCTCCAATGTCACGTCAACCCTGCTCCGGTGCTTGTGGGAGAAGTGTGGGGTCCGACACACCTGGGCCTCAGCGTATCACCCAACGGGCTGGTGGAGAGGTTCAATGGGACCCTAAAAATGATGGGTCCTTTATGACCAGCTGAAAACCTTTATGGACCAGCACACGCGGGACTGGGACAAGTGTGATGAACTGGGACTGTTCTTAATGTGGCCTTTGAATGCTGAGTGGGGAGTGTTGGCCTGGGAAGGTTGCAGGGGAGTGTGGCTAGGACTGTCTGCATGGGGGGATGGGAGACTGGCCTTGAGGGAGGATACCTGAGCATGTAACATGAGAACCCAGGAAGGGGTTAGAGGCCAGGTGACACCTTGGCCCGGGAAACTGAACAAAGTCTGGGGGTGGAGACACTGGGGAGAGTGAGAGTTTCAGGAGCTGGCTGGTGTTGTAAAAAAATGAGGCTCCTTAGTTAAATTGTGCATGCTTGGAACACATCCATGTAGGGTGCATGCATGCAATTAAGAAGGGTGATGCATAGGTTTTGCAAAGTTTCAGTTCCCTGCAAAAGGCTCAGGGCGGGAAGCACAAAAAGAGCGGGAACCTACCGGGGAGTTGCCTAGCAACCAGAAGGGTATTTAGGGAAGCCGGTCTGGTAGGGGAGGGGGTTTTTGTACTCATTTCTGACTGCTGAGCTGTGATTTTAAGCACAGCAGCAATCAGGATCTCTCTCTCTCCCTAACAGCAGGGATCAGCTGTCAGCCCGTGACAGCTGTTGATACCAGTAAGTGCCTTATTGCCAGGGTTTGTTGTTTTTGGGGCGCACACTTGCAGACACTCAGAGGTAGGCTCTTACTTGCAGCCAGGGTGGCGCAAAGGGGTTAGGGTGGGAAACTAGTGAGGGACACTCACCTGAACTCCTCGGCAGCAGTCCCTGTCGGAGGAGGCGTCTGATCCAGCCCAGATAAGAGTCAATCGTCCTGCAGTGTCGCCTGTGAAGGAGTTAAGGTAGAAGGTCTCCAGTCACCACCTTGTGTGCTTGCCTGTGTGTTTGTTGGATTTAGGCTCTATTGTTATTCCCCTCCCCTCCCTTCCTCCCTTTGCATTCTCCCAAAGGCCTGGTCTACACTACGAGTTTAGGTCGACTTTAGTCGCGTTAAATCGAATTTAGCCTGGACACGTTCACACGACGAAGCCCTTTCTTTCGACTTAAAGGGCCCTTTAAACCGGTTTCTTTAATCCACCTCCGACGAGGGGATTAGCGATAAAATCGGCCTTAGGGGGTCGGAATTGGGTTAGTGTGGATGGAAATCGACGTTATTGGCCTCCGGGAGCTATCCCACAGTGCTTCATTGTGACCGCTCTGGACAGCACTCTCAACTCAGATGCACTGGCCAGGTAGACAGGAAAAGCCCCGCGAACGTTTGAATTTCATTTCCTGTTTGCTGAGCGTGGAGAGCACAGGTGACCACGCAGAGCTCATCAGCACAGGTAACCGTGATGGAGTCCCAGGATTGCAAAAGAGCTCCAGCATGGACAGAACAGGAGGTTCGGGATCTGCTCGCCATATGGGGAGATGAATCAGTGCTGGCCGAACTCCGAAGCAGTAAACGAAATGGCAAAATATTAGAAAAGGTCTCCAAGGCCATGAAGGACAGAGGCCATAACAGGGACACACAGCAGTGCCGCGTGAAAATTAAGGAGCTAAGGCAAGCCTACCACAAAGCCAGAGAGGCAAACGGAAGGTCCGGGGCTGAGCCGCAAACATGCCGCTTCTACGCGGAGCTGCATGCCATTCTAGGGGGTGCAGCCACCACTACCCCAACTGTGTGCTTTGACTCCTTCAATGGAGAAACACACAGGGAAGCGGGTTCGGGGGACAAGGAAGATGAGGATGGAGATAATGTAGATAGCTCACAGCAGCAAGGAAGCGGAGAAACCGGTTTATCAAACAGCCAGGATATGTTTATCACCCTGGACCTGGAACCAGTAACCCCCGAACTCACCCAAGACCCTGCGGGCACACAGGGGACCTCCGGTGAGTGTACCTTTGTAAATATTACACATGTTTTAAAAGCAAACGTGTTTAATGATTAATGATTAATTTGCCCTGGCAATCGCGGCCAGTACAGCTACTGGAGAAGTCTGTTAACGTGTATGGGGATGGAGCGGAAATCCTCCAGGGACATCTCCAGAAAACTCTCCTGGATGTACTCCCAAAGCCTTTGCAAAAGGTTTCTGGGGAGGGCTGCCTTATCCCGTCCGCCATGGTAGGACACTTTACCACGCCAGGCCAGTAGCACGTAGTCTGGAATCATTGCATAACAAAGCATGGCAGCGTATGGTCCCGGTGTTTGCTGGCATGCAGACAACATCCATTCCTTATCGCTCTTTGTTATCCTCAGGAGAGTGATATCATTCACGGTCACCTGGTTGAAATGGGGCAATTTTATTAAGGGGACATTCAGAGGTGCCCCTTCCTGCTCTGCTGAACAGAAATATTCCCCACTGTTAGCCACGCGGTGGGGGGGAGGGGTGTGACGAACTGAGGCTGTTCTTAAAGTGGTCTGTGAATGCTGACAGGGGAGTGTAGCTAGGATAGTTTGCATTGGGGGATGGGAGGCTGACCGAAGGAGAATACCTGAGCAGGTAACATGAGAACCCAGGAGGGGGCTGGGGCCAGGTGACACCTTTGCCCGGGAAACTGAACAAAGGCGGTGGGAGGGGTCGCTGAAGGCAGAGTCGGGGAAGCTGGCTGGTGAGGTGG
The DNA here is from genome assembly GCA_032172135.1 of Glyptemys insculpta. NCBI lineage: Eukaryota > Metazoa > Chordata > Testudines > Emydidae > Glyptemys > Glyptemys insculpta. The sequence continues at coordinate 16,760,528 of JAVMKA010000017.1, read as the reverse complement.
CAGGAGGGAGCAGAGAGACGGGACTCTGACCTCCCAGGGGGGCTAGGGTTCCCGGGGACCCCCAGATGGACCTAACTGAGGGGCATCCTGTTGTCTGCGCCTGCAAGACCTGTCTTGGACTGTATTCCTGTCGTCTAAATAAACCTTCTGCTTTACTGGCTGGCTGAGAGTCATGGTGAATCGCAGGAAGCCGGGGGTGCAGGGCCCTGACTCCCCCATACTCCGTGACAACTGGTGGCAGCGGCGGGATCTACTGCACCCCGTGGACGGCGCTTCCTGTAGTAAGTGACTGGGGAGAAGTAAAATGAAGGGGGATTGACGGGGACCAGGCGTGCTGAAGAGTCAGAGAGAGACGGTTATCACCCCTAGGAGTGTGTGACCAGCGAGAAGGACTTTTGCAGTAACAGGGTCCCCCGGGCGATCGCAGCGAGGGGTCCCAGGGGCGGAGGAGTCTGCAGCTCGACCCTGGCAGAGAGGTGGTGACCTGGAGGACTGGCCAAGCAACCCACAAAGTGCACTGGTTGTGACCCGCAGTCAGAGCCGGCGAGGAGCACTGCGCCCTGGCCTTGGGGAGGGTGCCTTGCCCGAGGCGCAGGACCCTAACCTGGTTGGGAGGGAACGCCCAGGGACACGGCTCAGGGAGGCTGCGGCTTCAGACCCAGCCGGCGAGAGAGAGCAGGTGGCCATCCCTGTCCCAGCTGCTGAGTTCCAGGCCGAGGTGCAGAAAGATCCCTCCTTGCGGAAGATAAGGGACCTGGCCGACCTCGGTGCGGTACAAACCATGGGGAGAGGTGGCCGGAAAAGGTTCCTGTGGGAGAAGGGGTTCCTGTACCGAGAATGGGCTCCCCCAGGGAAAATGGAGTCAGGGGGATCAGGAGGCAGCTGGTGGTACCCCAGAAGTATCGCCGCCAGCTGCTGTACCGGGCCCATGACACCCCCCTCTCAGGGCACCAGGGAACCTGGCGTACCCAGCAGAGGCTGCTACGGAGCTTTTACTGGCCTGGGGTCTTTGTTACTGTCCGGCAGTACTGCCAATCCTGTGACCCCTGTCAGAGGGGGAGGAAGGCCCGGGACAAGGGGAAAACGGCTGTAGGACCCTTACCCAGCATAGAGGAGCCTTTCCGGAGGGTGGCCAAGGTTAAAAGGGGGGCTCTGAACCAAGAGAGCCCGAAGCACAGACCTCCAGACTGGAGCGCTGGGGGAAGACCCCAGCTCAGTTGGAACCCCAGGGGTATTGGGGTGGGAAAAGGGCACAGGCCGCATAAACCTTCCCACGTGCGAACTACGAGTGCCATCGAGCAACCCCGACCTGAGGGGGGGCGTGAAACTGGAGGGGCCTGGTGTAATTCTCACCGAGGAAAGGAAGGGATGCTGGGGCATCCATGGGAACGGGGGGAGGTTCGAACTTCCCCGGGTCACTGGCTAAAGTGACCCCACTCAGTTCGGTCTCGGAGGGGGGAGAGATGTGACGAACTGAGGCTGTTCTTAAAGTGGTCTGTGAATGCTGACAGGGGAGTGTAGCTAGGATAATTTGCATTGGGGGATGGGAGGCTGACCAAAGGAGAATACCTGAGCAGGTAACATGAGAACCCAGGAGGGGGCTGGGGCCAGGTGACACCTTTGCCCGGGAAACTGAACAAAGGCGGTGGGAGGGGTCGCTGAAGGCAGAGTCGGGGAAGCTGGCTGGTGAGGTGGCAGGAGGGAGCAGAGAGACGGGACTCTGACCTCCCAGGGGGGCTAGGGTTCCCGGGGACCCCCAGATGGACCTAACTGAGGGGCATCCTGTTGTCTGCGCCTGCAAGACCTGTCTTGGACTGTATTCCTGTCGTCTAAATAAACCTTCTGCTTTACTGGCTGGCTGAGAGTCATGGTGAATCGCAGGAAGCCAGGGGTGCAGGGCCCTGACTCCCCCATACTCCGTGACAAGGGGTGAAGTGATCATCCCAGAGAATTGGGTGTGGGGGGGAGGGGAATTAGTTGGGTTTGTGCTGCATGTTAACCCTGAAACCGCAGCCCCTCCTTTTACATTGCAAACCCATTTTAAATGGCCAACCAAACGGGTGCTTGGTATGGGAAATGAGGGCAGTACTGTTTGAAACCATCCCCACATGTTAAGAAGGTTAAAAAAGCCCAAAGACTGTATGTCTTACCATGGCTGCCTGCAAGCTGAAATCTGTGTCCTGGCACTGCGTGAGTGATCTCTCACAGCAAACCAGGAGGCTCTCAATATAAGAGGAAAAATGCGACCTTGTAACGAAAGCACATGTGCTGTTTTATGTGAACAGCAAAATTTAACGTGAAAGAGTGTACCCATTGTTCTCTAAAATGTATCTTTTTTAACCACCTCTCCCCTTCTCCTCCACCAGCTGCAAATGTGTCTCCTTCACAGAGGTTAGTGAAGATTCGAAACCGAAAGCGAAGGACACGTGATGAAATGTTCACAGAATTACAGACTGCCTCCCACGCTGACAGAGCACAGCAGAATGCGTGGAGGCAGTCAATGGCTGATTTTAGAAAAGCCCAATATGAGCGAGAGGAGAGGTGGCGGGCTGAATCGCGGGCAGAAGAGCAGAAGTGGCGTGCTGAATCGCGGGCTGAAGATGAGAGGTGGCGTCAGCTTGCACACAGAAGGCAAGAGTTGATGCTCCGGCTGCTGGAGCATCAAACTGATATGCTGCAGCGTATGGTTGAGCTGCAGGAAAGGCAGCAGGAGCAGAGACCGCCGCTACAGCCCCTGTGTAACCAACAGCCATCCTCCCCAAGTCCCATTGCCTCCTCACCCAGACGCCCAAGAACACGGTGGGGGGGCCTTCGGCCACCCACTCACTCCACCCTAGATGATTTCCATAGCAATAAGTTTTAAAGTTTTAAATTGCAGTGTGTCCTTTTCCTTCCCTCCTCCCCCACCCATCCTGGGCTACCTTTCCAATTATCCCCCTAGTTGTGTGATGAATTAATAAAGAATGCATGAATGTGAAGTAACAATGACTTTATTGCCTCTGCAACTGGTGCTTGAAGGGGGGAGGGTAGGGGAGGGTGGGGTGGTTGGTTTACAGGGAAGTAGAGTTAACCGGGGGGGGGGGAGGGGCGGAGGGTTCATCAAGGAGAAACAAACAGAAGTTTCACTCCGTAGCCTGGCCAGTCACAAAACTGGTTTTCAAAGCTTCTCTGATGCGCACAGCGCCATGCTGTGCTGCTCTAACCGCCCGGGTGTCTGGCTGCGCGTAATCAGCGGCCAGGCGATTTGCCTCTACCTCCCACCCCGCCATAAATGTCTCCCCCTTACTCTCACAGATATTGTGGAGCGCACAGCAAGTAGCAATAACAATGGGGATATTCTTTTCGCTAAGGTCTGAGCGAGTCAGTAAGCTGCGCCAGCGCGCTTTTAAACGGCCAAATGCACATTCCACCACCATTCGGCACTTGCTCAGCCTGTAGTTGAACAGGTCCTGAGTCCTGTCCAGGCTGCCTGTGTATGGCTTCATGAGCCATGGCATTAAGGGGTAGGCTGGGTCCCCAAGGATCACGATAGGCATTTCAACGTCCCCAACGGTTATTTTCTGGTCCGGGAAGAAAGTCCCTTCCTCCAGCTTTCTAAACAGAGCAGACTGCCTGAAGACGCGAGCATCATGTACCCTTCCCGGCCAGCCCACGTTGATGTCGGTGAAACGTCCCTTGTGATCCACCAGGGCTTGCAGCAGCATTGAAAAGTACCCCTTGCGGTTTATGTACTCGGTGGCTTGGTGCTCCGGTGCCAAGATAGGGATATGGGTTCCGTCTATGGCCCCACCACAGTTTGGGAATCCCATTGCAGCAAAGCCATCCACTATGTCCTGCACGTTTCCCAGAGTCACTACCCTTGCTATCACCAGGTCTCTCATTGCCCTGGCAACTTGGATCACAGCAGCCCCCACAGTAGATTTGCCCACTCCAAATTGATTCCCGACTGACCGGTAGCTGTCTGGTGTTGCAAGCTTCCACAGGGCTATCACCACTCACTTCTCCACTGTGAGGGCTGCTCTCATCCTGGTATTCTGGCGCTTCAGGGCAGGGGAAAGCAAGTCACAAAGTTCCATGAAAGTGCCCTTACGCATGCGAAAGTTTCGCAGCCACTGGGAATCGTCCCACACCTGCAGCACGATGCGGTCCCACCAGTCTGTGCTTGTTTCCCGGGCCCAGAATCGGCGTTCCACGCCATCAACCTGCCCCAGGAACACCATGATTTCCACATTGCTGGGGCCTCTGCCTTGTGAGAGGTCTAGGTCCATGTCCATTTCCTCATCACTCTCGTCGCCGCGCTCTAATCGCCACCTCCTCGGCTGGTTCTGGTTTTGCTTTGGCATGTCCTGGCTCTGCATATACTCCAGGACAATGCGCGTGGTGTTCATAGTGCTCATAATTGCCGCGGTGATCTGAGCGGGCTCCATGATCCCAGTGCTAGCTATGGCGCCTGGTATGAAAAAAGGCGCGAAACTAGTATCTGACTGTCACGGAGTGTTGGGGGGACTCAGGGCCCTGCACCCCCGGCGTCCTGCGATTCACTAGGACTCTCAGCCAGCCAGTAAAGCAGAAGGTTTATTTAGACGACAGGAATACAGTCCAAGACAGGTCTTGCAGGCACAGACAACAGGATACCCCTCAGTTAGGTCCATCTTGGGGGTCCTCGGGCACCCCAGCCCCGTGGGAGGTCAGAGCTCCCTCTGCCCCCCAGCCACCTCTCCAGCCCGCTCCTGAGACTCTGCCTTCAGCCACACCTCCCCCAGCCTTTGTCCAGCTTCCCGGGCAAAGGTGTCACCTGGCCCCAGCCCCCTCCTGGGTTCTCATGTTACAGGCTCAGGTATTTTCAGTCAGTCTCCCATCCCCCAATGTAGACTATCCTAGCTACACTCCCCTGTCAGCACTCACAGACCACAGTAAGAACAGTCCTAGTTCATCACATCTCCCCCCTTCGAGACCGAACTGAGCGGGGTCACTTCGGCCAGTGACCCGGGGAAGTTCGAACCTACCCCCGTTCCCATGGATGCCCCCGCATCCCTCCCATTCCTTGGTGAGAATTACACCAGGCCCCTCCAGTTTCACGCCCCCCCTTAGGTCGGGGGTGCTCGAGGGCATTCACAGTTCGCATGTCGGAAGGGTTATGCGGCCTGTGCCCTTTTCCCACCCCAATACCCCTGGGGTTCCAACTGGGCTGTGGTCTTCTCCCAGCACTCCAGTCTGGAGGTCTGTGCTTCGGGCTCTCTTGGTTCAGAGCCCCCCTTTTAACCTTGGCCACCCTCCGGAAAGGCTCCTCTATGCTGGGCAAGGGTCCTAAAGCCGTTTTCCCCTTGTCCCGGGCCTTCCTTCCCCTCTGACAGGGGTCACAGGATCGGCAGTACTGTCGGACAGTAACAAAGACCCCAGGCCAGTAAAAGCTCCGTAGCAGCCTCTGCTGGGTACGCCAGGTTCCCTGGTGCCCTGAGAGGGGGGTGTCATGGGCCCGGTACAGCAGCTGGCGGCGATACTTCTGGGGTACCACCAGCTGCCTCCTGATCCCCCCTGACCCCATCTTCCCTGGGGGAGCCCATTCTCGGTACAGGAACCCCTTCTCCCACAGGAACCTTTTCCGGCCACCTCTCCCCATGGTCTGTACCGCACCGAGGTTGGCCAGGTCCCTTATCTTCCGCAAGGAGGGATCTTTCTGCACCTCGGCCTGGAACTCAGCAGCTGGGACAGGGATGGCCACCTGCTCTCTCTCGCCGGCTGGGTCTGAAGCCGCAGCCTCCCTGAGCCGTGTCCCTGGGTGTTCCCTCCCCACCAGGTTAGGGTCCTGCGCCTCGGGCAAGGCACCCTCCCCAAGGCCAGGGCGCAGTGCCCCTCGCTGGCTCTGACTGCGGGTCACAACCAGTGCATTCTGGGGGTTGCTTGGCCAGTCCTCCAGGTCCCCCCCATCAACACCTCAGTGGGCAAATACAGGTGTACCCCCACGTCCTTGGGGCCCTCCTTGGGCCCCCACTTCAGGCGTACCCTCGCCACAGGTACCTTGAATGGGGTCCCACCCACCCCCGTCAGAGTCAAGAAGGTGTTGGGCACCATCCGATCTGAGGCCACCACCTCGGGCCGGACCAGTGTCACCTCTGCGCCCGTATCCCAGTATCCATCGACCTTCCTCCCATCCACCTCCAGGGGAACAAGGTACTCTGTCCGGAGGGACCGCCCCGCGCCCACCGTATAAACCAAAAACCCTGAGTCTGGAGCATCCAGCCCCCCAGAGGAGCTGGCCTGGAGCTCTCCTCCCTCCTTAGCAGGTGGTATTCTGCCAGCCCCCCTTCCCTGGGAGTGCTGCCTCTCGCCCGGCTGGGTCTCTACCCAGTCAACCCTCTGTGGGTTTGGTCTGCTCAGTCTGTCCCTGAGTCTGGGGCACTGGGCCCGTATGTGACCTCTCTGGTCACAGTGATAGCAGACCATGTCCCATGTGTCCCCTCGAGCCGGTCGGTTGTCCCTGACACTGGGCATTCCCCATCGGAGGGGATTCCCCACATTCCCCTTTTGGGAGGTACCCGGGTGACTTTCTCTCTGCATCGCGGCGGGCCTGCTCCTTTGGGATTCCTCCCTGCCAGCCCCTGACCGGCTCTTCACAAACTCATCGGCCAGCCGCCCTGCGTGTCGCGGGTTCTCTGGCTTTTTGTCCACCAACCACAGCCTCAGGTCGGATGGGCACCGCTCATACAGTTGCTCCAATACCAGTAGTTTAACCAGGTCCTCCTTTGTCTGGGCCCCATCAGCCCACTTGCTGGCGTATCCCTCCATGCGGACGGCTAGTTGCAGATATGAGATCTCAGGGGTTTTATCCTGACTCCGGAACCTTTCCCGGTACATCTCAGAAGTCAGCCCAAACTCACGTAGCAGGGCCTTTTTGAATAGTTCGTAGTCCCCTTTCTCCGCCTCTTCCAGTTGGCGGTACAATGCCACGGATTTGGGGTCCAGTAAGGGGGTGAGAACCCGGAGTCTGTCCGCAGGATCAACCTGGTGCAGCTCGCAGGCCGTCTCAAAGGCATCCAGGAAGTCATCCATGTCCTCCCCCTCCTTACGTGGGGCCAGGATGCACTTATCAAAGCTCCGTGCAGTCCTGGGTCCCCCCTCACTCACCGCAACTGGGGCCCCACTGCTCTCCAGCCTGGCCAGTTCCAGCTCATGCTGACGTTGGTTCTCCTCATGCTGATGCTGTTTTTCCCGTTCTTCCCGCTCTTCCCGCTCATGCTGTCTCTGTCGTTCACGATCCTCCAGCTCTCTCAGTTTTAGCTCTCTCTCCAATTCCAGCCCATTCCGCTCCACGGATGCTGCGCGTGGCCGGGAGGATCCCCTGCTGGCCGGCGAGCGTTGCCGGGAGGATCCCCTGCTGGCCGGCGAGCATGGCCGGGAGGATCCCCTGCTGGCCGGGGGGGTCACTGCGCCTCGGTATTTGCTGGGCTCCTCCCCACCCTTCCCCTAGGCATAGGAAGGAGGGGTCTCGGGAAGCCCTCAGCAGCCGGCTGACCACTCCCAGCTGGGACAGACACTGGGGCCTGCGCTGCATCTGCCAGGCTGCTTCCCTCAGAGACAGGGATCAGTTCATTCGAGCGATCTCGCTTCTCCAGCTGGGCGATGAGCTGTTCTTTGGTGAGCTTCCCAATGCGCACCCCCCTCTGCTTGCACAGCTCCACCAGGTCGCTCTTACGCCGCTTGGCATACATCTTCCTGCTGGCCACTCACAGGCCTGGGTGCTCACCGCTCCCCACAGTTTCCAGGGAGACCCCTAGTGTGCCAGCCCTTCTCGAGGTCACCACCTCTCTGCCAGGGTCGAGCTGCAGACTCCTCCGCCCCTGGGACCACTCGCTGCGATCCCCCGGGGGACCCTGTTACTGCAAAAGTCCTTCTCGCTGGTCACACACTCCCAGGGGTGATAACCGTCTCTCTCTGACTCTTCAGCATGCCTGGTCCCCGTCAATCCCCCTTCGTTTTACTGCTCCCCAGTCACTTACTGCAGGAAGCGCCGTCCACGGGGTGCAGTAGATCCCACCGCTACCACCAGTTGTCACGGAGTGTTGGGGGGACTCAGGGCCCTGCACCCCCGGCGTCCTGCGATTCACTAGGACTCTCAGCCAGCCAGTAAAGCAGAAGGTTTATTTAGACGACAGGAATACAGTCCAAGACAGGTCTTGCAGGCACAGACAACAGGATACCCCTCAGTTAGGTCCATCTTGGGGGTCCTCGGGCACCCCAGCCCCGTGGGAGGTCAGAGCTCCCTCTGCCCCCCAGCCACCTCTCCAGCCCGCTCCTGAGACTCTGCCTTCAGCCACACCTCCCCCAGCCTTTGTCCAGCTTCCCGGGCAAAGGTGTCACCTGGCCCCAGCCCCCTCCTGGGTTCTCATGTTACAGGCTCAGGTATTTTCAGTCAGTCTCCCATCCCCCAATGTAGACTATCCTAGCTACACTCCCCTGTCAGCATTCACAGACCACATTAAGAACAGTCCTAGTTCGTCACACTGACGGACTAGGGGAGGGAGGGGCGAGTGACGACATGGCATACAGGTACAGGGAATTAAAATCAAGAAAGGTGGCTGTGCATCAGGGAGAAACACAAACAACTGTCACACAGAATGGCCCCCCCCCAAAGATTGAACTCAAAAGCCTGGGTTTAGCAGGAGGGAGGGGGGAAGCAAATGAATACAGAATAAATCTATTTTTTACATCTTAAGATGACAGTGCAGCATGACTGATAGCCCTCAACATTTTCTGGGTGCTTGGCAGCAAATACTGGGCGCTTGGCGGTTAGCCTTCAGGTCTATTGCACCATCTGATACCCACTGCAGTATGACAACGATGGATACCAGTCGTAAAATACTATCTATTGCCCAAAAGGCAAGGGGTTGCTGCTGTGTAGCAATGTAGCCCCATCCTGCGCAAACTACATCTGATAACCATCATCATCAAGGCAAGGGGTTGCTGCTGTGTAGCAATCTAGCCCCACGTCTGCCAGCCCCATATCTGCCAGCACCCAGATCGCCCTCGGCTTCTTCTGGGTGCTTAGCAGAAAACTGGGTGCTTGGCAGAAAATAGTATACTACAACTGATAACCATCATTGTCTGCCCAGGTGCCCATGATCGACAGCCACTGCTGTACGACGAGGATGGTTACCAATCGTAATAAACCATCTACTGCCAAAAGGCAAGGGGGCTGGTGCAATGCAGCCCCACGGCTGCCGGGACCCAGATCGCCAATGAAGGCTACCAGTCATGCTGCACCGTCTACCACCAAAAGGCAGTTAGCTGCTGCTGCTGTGTAGCAATGCAGTCCCACGTTTGCCGGCACCCGGAAGACATATGGTGACGGTGAGCTGAGCTGAGCGGGCTCAATGCTTGGCGTGGTATGTTGTCTGCACAGGTAACCCAGGTAAAAAGGCGCGAATCTATTGTCTGCCGTTGCTGTGACGGAGGGGGAGGGGCCTGACGACAGGTACCCAGAACCCCCCGCGGCACTGTTTTGCATCATCCGGGCATTGGGGTCTCAACCCAGAATTCCAGTGGGCGGCGGAGACTGCGGGAACTGTAGGATAGCTACCCATAGTGCAATGCGCCGGAAGTCGACGCTAGCCTCGGTACTGTGGACGCGGTCCGCCGAACTAATGCACTTAGAGCATTTTATGTGGGGACACACACAATCGACTGTATACAACCGATTTCTATAAAACCGGCTTCTATAAATTCGAACTAATTTCGTAGTGTAGACATACCCTTAGTAACGAAAGGAGCGTTTACCCTTAAACAGCAGTGTGGGTGGCATTCTTCCTAGCACCTGCAAAGGATTAGTAACCGCCTGTCAATCTCTGATTCAGAGTTTGCTTCTCAGAAGCATTACACTTGGGGTGCTTGGGTTACAGTGTAATGGAGGGAAGCCCAGACGGGGCTCTGACCCCCCAATGGGGCTGTGGTGCCCCTGGGACCAGGGCCGGCTCAAGGCACCAGCCGTCCAACCACGTGCTTGGGGGGGCACCTTATAAGGGGCGGCCAATGTTGGGGTGGCGGTGGGCGCTCGCGGTGTTTTTGTTTTTGTTCGCGGGGCAGCGTTCGAGGGTTTTTTTTTTGTTTCCGTGGCGTGGTGCGGTGCGGCGCTGGGGGCCTTCGACGGCTTGGCCTGGTGCGGCGCGGCCCTGCGCTCCGCTCCGGGGGTTTGGGCGGCCCGGCGCTCCGGGGGGGCGGGGGCTTGGCCGGCGCGGTGCGGCGCGGCGCTCCGGGGGTTTGGACGGCCTGGCCCGGCGCGGTGCGGCGCTCAGGGGGGCGGGGGTTTGGCTGGTGCGGCACTCCGAGGGTTTGGGCGGCCTGGCCCGGCGCTCGGGTGGAGGTGGGGGTTTGGGCAGCCCGGAGCGGCAATTGCGGCGGGGGGGGTTTCAGCGGCCCGGCACGGTGCTGGGGGGGGGGTGGCCGGCCTGGCACGGTGCTCCGAGGGTTTGGGCGGCCCGGTGAGGTGCTCAGGTGGGGGGGCGGGGCTTTCAGCGGCCCGGCGAGGCGCTCGGGGGTTTGAGCGGCCCGGCGCTCCGGGGGTTTTGGGCGACCCAGCGCTTGGGGGTGCGGGTGGGGTTTTGGGCGGCCCGGAGCGGCAATCGGGGGGGGGGTGTTACGGCGGGGCGGTGCTCTTTTTTTTTGCCTGGGGCGGCAAAAAAGTTAGAGCCGGCCCTGCCTGGGACCCCAAGATGGACCTAACTTGGGGGGATCCTGTTGTCTGCGCCTGCAAGACCTGTCTTGGACTGTATTCCTGTTGTCTAAATAAACCTTCTGCTTTACTGGCTGGCTGAGAGTCATGGTGAATCGCAGGAAGCCGGGGGTGCAGGGCCTTGTGTCCCCCCACACTCCGTGACAACTGGTGGTAGCGGTGGGATCTACTGCACCCCGTGGACGGCGCTTCCTGCAGTAAGTGACTGAGGAGCAGTAAAACGAAGGGGGATTGACGGGGACCAGGTGGGCTGAAGCGTCAGAGAGAGACAGTTCAGGGGGCGATTAACCGCTGGGAGTGTGTGACCCGTAAGAAGGACTTTTGCAGTAACAGGGTGTGACGTTATTGATATAATCTGGGACCATATAGATAATTGTTGCAACCAAGGTCCTGTAGTGGCACCCAAATCTTGTACAAAGGGGGTCAAATGGGGTGTCTTAGACAAGGTTATGGTTTACTGGTTATGATTAGGCTGTCTATATGTGTGTATCAATTTTGTAGTTGAAGTTATGAATATTGGCTCTATACTGTCTGTATTTCAAACTTATGCTATGCTGCTGGGTGACATCCCAGACAAGCTGGTGTTAGCTCTGCCTAGCCTGCTTGATGGCCCATTAAGGACCATCAGCTATACAATGGACCCATTGAGAGAAGGCAAATATGCCTTGAGACTCAGCAAAGTATGCAGGGAATGGCCCATGTGACTCCAGGCTCCATTTTGCTGTAATTTTCCACAGTAAGAACAAAGAGGTGTTCTTACACCTGGAAAAGACTATATAAGGCTGATGCCTCATCTCCATCTTGTCTTCAATCCTGCTTCATACCTCTGGAGGAACTTTGCTACAAGCTGAAGCTTTGAACAAAGGACTGAGGACCCATCCCAGCGGGGGATGTATTCCAGAGACTTGATTTGAACCTGCAGTTTATTCTATCACTGCTGCAAGCCTGAACCAAGAACTTTGCCATTACTGTATGTAAGTGATTCCATTTAACCAATTCTAACTCTCATCTCTATCTTTTCCCTTTTATGAATAAACCTTTAGATTTTAGATTCTAAAGGATTGGCAACAGCGTGATTTGTGGGTAAGATCTGATTTGTATATTGACCTGGGTCTGGGGCTTGGTCCTTTGGGATCAGGAGAACCTTTTCCTTTTATTGGGGTATTGGTTTTCATAACCATTTGTCCCCATAACGAGTGGCACTGGTGGTAATACTGGGAAACTGGAGTGTCTAAGGAGATTGCTTGTGAGACTTGCGGTTAGCTAGGGTTACCATATTTTAAAAATAAAAAAGAGGACCCTCCACGGGCCCTGGCCCCGCCCATTTCCCCACCCCCAGCCCCGCCCCAACTCCGCCCCTTCCCCACCCTAACTCCGCCCCCTCCTCCCTCCCACTCCCAGCCACGGGGAAAGGGCTGCCCGAGCGCTACCGGCTTCACCGTTTGCTGGGCAGCCCCCAGACCCTGCGCCCCCGGCTGGCACTTCCTCAGCGCAGCTGGAGCCCGGGAGGGGAAGCGCCCAGCCGGGGGCGCAGGGTCTGGGGGCTGCCCGGCAAACGGTGAAGCCGGTAGCGCTTGGGCTTCGGGCAGCCCCCCTTGCCTCCGGACCCCAGCCGCCGGCCGGGCACTTCCCCTCCCGGGCTCCGGCGGCGCAGGGTCCGGAGGCATGGGGGCTGCCCGAAGCCGGTAGCGCTCGGGCAGCCCAGCTCTGTTTAAGAGCCGGGCTGCCCGAGTGCTACCGGCTTCGGGCAGCCCCCATGCCCGGCTCTTAAACAGAGCTGAAGAATCAGGGGAGGAGCAGAGCCGCGGAGGCTCTGCTCCTCCGCTGACTCTTCGGCTCTATTTAAGACCCGGGCTGCCCGAGCGCTACCGGCTTCGGGCACCCCCGTGCCTCCGGACCCTGCGCCCCCAGCCGGGCACTTCCCCTCCCGGGCTCCGGCGGCGCAGGGTCCGGAGGTATGGGGGCTGCCCAAAGCCCGTAGCGCTCGGCTCTTAAACAGAGTCGGGGAGGAGCAGAGCCGCCGCGGCCGGAGGCTCTGCTCCTCCCCTGACTCTTTGGCTCTGTTTAAGAGCCGAGCTGCCCCAGCGCTACTGGCTTCGGGCAGCCCCCGTGCCTCCGGACCCTGCGCCGCCGGAGCCCGGGAGGGGAAGTGCCCGGCTGGGGGCGCAGGGTCCGGAGGCAAGGGGGCTGCCTGAAGCCCATAGCGCTCGGGCAGCTCGGCTCTTAAACAGAGCCGAAGAGTCAGGGGAGGAGCAGAGCCGCCATTTTCCCGGACATGTTCGGCTTTTTGGCAATTCCCCCCGGACGGGGGTTTGAGTGCCGAAAAGCCGGACATGTCCGGGAAAAAGAGGACGTATGGTAACCCTAGGTTAGCCAGTGGGGTGAGACCGAAGTCCTCTTAGTCTGGCTGGTTTGGTTTGCCTTAGAGGTGGAAAAACCCCAGCCTTGGGCTGTAACTGCCCTGTTTGAGCAATTTGTCCTGAGTTGGCACTCTCAGTTGGGTTCCGCCAGAACCGCATCGTCACAGTGGCGTAGTCGTGCTTGGATCCACAGAACCAGGTCAATTAAACTTTGGGTCAGAACCTCACGCTATCCACATTTGAATTTTGGGATTGAGAGTTTGTTGGTTAAAGATCAGTGACCATAAGCCCTGATGGACAGCCTGCAATTTGAACATGAGCAAAAACTGGCAGAAATTCGAAGGAAAGAGAAGCAAGCCTTGGCCCAGCTGGAGAAAGAGGCTGAGGAGAGAAAAGAAAAAGCACGTAAGGGGCGTCTGGAGCTTCTGGCGGCTGAGAAGGAGATGGCTAGACTCCAGCTCCAAGTCAAAAAAGCAATGGAAGAACAGCAGAAACTGTATCCTCTTGAAAATCCAGTTTATAACTCTGTTGATATGTGGTATTACTCTGGGCAGTTTTCTGTACTTAACCAATTTTGCTATGACCATGGAGAGGGGAATTCTAACCTGGTGGGTAATAGCTGTTTGTCTGTGCAAGAAAGCAGTGTGTCTGTAAAGGGAGTTTCTGAATGTCTGTCTAATGTCTCAGAAGTGAATCTGGAATTAGATCAAGCACAGAAAGATCTCATTGGTCAGGAAAATGTTTCTCAGGAGCAGATTAAAGTAAATGGTCAGGTTAAAGCCCTAACTGAGGAAGGAAAGGGCAAGGTTTTGATGGGTAATGAATTGTTTGCTAGTACAGCATGTAACAGTGAACCTGAAAAAGATAACTGTGATTTGCTAAAAGTAGCTCAGTGTAGTGAAAAGAGCAGCAGTTTATCTGTTGGGAGTAGCTGTGTGTCTGGTAAGGAAGAAGGTGTCTCCGGCTCTTCTTGGTCTGTGGAGCAGACAGAAGGTGCCTTTCAGCCTGTGATGGTTGAGAATAGTGCAGTTGTCTCAGAGTTGGTTCTCAACTCAAGCCCAGGAAGGGAATGGTCCTAAGTCTGTGTCTGCTGGGGAGAATGGCACTGTAACTAGGTTACATCCAGTTAGTGTCATGGCAAAATCCCAGAGACCAGACAATTCTGGTGCTTATATTTTGCCTATTGCTAGTGTGTGGTTGGTAAAGGGTGTAGCAACTCTGTCTGATCAGGGTAATACCCTAGCCAGGGCACAAGGAGAGCATGAAGGTGATTCGGTTGTGTTACCTACTGATGGTGTGGAAACTTGTAGCAAGAAGGAAAGGATTCCTGAACTTGTGTGTGGCAAAGGGAAGGGAAATGTTTCTAACCTTTTATCTAGGAAGTCTATGGGTTTGCCTGAAAGGGGATTGTGTAGAAATCTGCCTGATGGGCCAAAGGTGATCCTGGATGTAAGTGAGACCCAACAAAAGTCTGTTGTTGCTCAGGGAAGTGTTCCTTTAGAGCAAGCCCTAGGTGAAGAGGGTAAAGGCAAAATTTCTGTGAGGGGTGAATTGCTGCTTAGAAAAGCTCCTGGGGAAAGGAATCCTCATGGTAATCTGTTCAAGCAGTTCCCTGCAACTGAAGGGTGTGAGAGTGATTTAATCAAGGAAGTTTCAGTTCCTAACAGCCAGAAATTGTCTGTTGTGAATGGATCCACTGACTTTCCTTTCGAAAGATCCAGTGTGGGTAGCTTTGAAAAGGTCTCAGATGGAGTAAGAGCTGTTAAGAAAGTTGAGCAGCCCTATAACCAAGTGGCTATGTGTGGCCAGCTTGTTGGGAAGACAATGGTGTTGGGACAGGACTGTCTCCATGCTAATTCGTTAAGTGAGCAGTCTGTGCTTCAGGGTCTGAGGACAGATTTGGTTACTGGGGTTTCAAAGCAGAACAGTTTTATGGCCGAATGCTTGAGGATGCAGGGGAGAGCAAGCAAACTCTCACCCTCAGACTCTTTGGATTTGTGTGGTATCTCTTTAAGACAGAGTCCAGCCGTGGAAATGATAGCAGTTAAGGATATGAAAACTGGTGGACTGGCTCCTGTCTGTGGTAATGCAAATTACTTGCCTGGCTGGGAGAGGAAGGACTTGCTAATAGCTGTTAGCACAGAGAGCCCACCCCATCAGCCAGTGAATTCTGTTCAGCAAGAGAAATCAGGGTTTGATCCTGCAGGACAAGGAGGAAAGAGAAAACTGAATTTTGCAAAGGGAAACAACAGGTTAACCCTAAAAGGCCCAAACTCCAATGGTATTGAGCCAAAGGTGTGGCATGACAACCATGATTGTAGATGGACACTTGCAATGGATTTGTTGTTAATGCTAATGGTGATTTTGTAACTAATGTGTTGCTATTACCAAGAACTGTAAGAATGTACAATGTTCCTAATCTTTTGGAAAATCCCTTGAACATGTTAAAAGGAATACATGAGAGCACACGTTATGTTAAAAGGCCTTGCTATACTGATGTTTCACAGTTGATGCCTGTAAACAGCATTGGAACTTTTCACAGGAGAAAAGACATTCCAGACCTAATGTGCTGTATGAAAAGGGAAACTGAGGCACACTACCATATTGCTTTCACGGCTAAATGCCAAGATTCCTGTACTATGAACATCATTAATATTTACATTGATTTAATGTTAATTGGGTTCCAAACATTTGCCAGAGCTTGTATGGATAAAGTAGCTGTTTTCTTTAGCTCTTGGCATGATCACATGAGACATACAGGAACCATGCTGCAAGAGCAGATCCAATCCACTATTGTTCTAACTAAGTTTTACCTTGAGTTTGTAAAGAGGTTCAATCATGTTGTTGAACATAATTTTGATAAACCGTTTCTGTTATACTCTGATATGGCTTCTAACCCCAATACTAGCTGTAGTGAGACAAACCCAAGGATGGGGAGCTCTTGTTATGCAGTCAGTGATGTTTGTGTCATCCCTTCCTGCATCAATTTTGCGTTGGGGGTGTGACGTTATTGATATAATCTGGGACCATATAGATCATTGTTGCAACCAAGGTCCTGTAGTGGCACCAAATCTGGTATAAAGGGGGTCAAATGAGGTGTCTAAGACAAGGTTATGGTTTACTGGTTATGATTATGCTGTCTATATGTGTGTATCAATTTTGTAGTTGAAGTTATGAATATTGGCTCTATACTGTCTGTATTTCAAACTTATGCTATGCTTCTGGGTGACATCCCAGACAAACTGGTGTTAGCTCTGCCTAGCCTGCTTGATGGCCCCTTAAGGACCATCAGCTATACAATGGACCCATTGAGAGAAGGCAAATATGCCTTGAGACTCAGCAAAGTATGCAGGGACTGGCCCATGTGACTCCAGACTCCATTTTGCTGTAATTTTCCACAGTAAGGACAAAGAGGTGTTCTTACACCTGGAAAAGACTATATAAGGCTGATGCCTCATCTCCATCTTGTCTTCAATCCTGCTTCATACCTCTGGAGGAACTTTGCTACAAGCTGAAGCTTTGAACAAAGGACTGAGGACCCATCTGTGACGAACTGAGGCTGTTCTTAAAGTGGTCTGTGAATGCTGACAGGGGAGTGTAGCTAGGATAGTTTGCATTGGGGGATGGGAGGCTGACTGAAGGAGAATACCTGAGCAGGTAACATGAGAACCCAGGAGGGGGCTGGGGCCAGGTGACACCTTTGCCCGGGAAACTGAACAAAGCCTGGGGGAGTGGTCGCTGAAGGCAGAGTCGGGGAAGCTGGCTGGTGAGGTGGCTGGAGGGGGCAGAGAGATGGGACTCTGACCTCCCAGGGGGGCTAGGGTGCCCGGGGACCCCCAGATGGACCTAACTGAGGGGTATCCTGTTGTCTGCGCCTGCAAGACCTGTCTTGGACTGTATTCCTGTCGTCTAAATAAACCTTCTGCTTTACTGGCTGGCTGAGAGTCATGGTGAATCGCAGGAAGCCAGGGGTGCAGGGCCCTGACTCCCCCATACTCCGTGACAACTGGTGGCAGCGGTGGGATCTACTGCACCCCGTGGACGGCACTTCCTGCAGTAAGTGACTGGGGAGAAGTAAAACGAAGGGGGATTGACGGGGACCAGGCGTGCTGAAGAGTCAGAGAGAGACGGTTATCACCCCTGGGAGTGTGTGACCAGCGAGAAGGACTTTTGCAGTAACAGGGTCCCCCGGGGGATCGCAGCGAGTGGTCCCAGGGGCGGAGGAGTCTGCAGTTCGACCCTGGCAGAGAGGTGGTGACCTCGAGAAGGGCTGGCACACTAGGGGTCTCCCTGGAGACTGTGGGGAGCGGTGAGCACACAGGCCTGTGAGTGGCCAGCAGGAAGATGTATGCCAAGCGGCTTAAGAGCGACCTGGTGGAGCTGTGCAAGCAGAGGGGGGTGCGCATTGGGAGGCTCACCAAAGAACAGCTCATTGCCCAGCTGGAGAAGGGAGATCGCTCGAAGGAACTGATCCCTGTCTCTGAGGGAAGCAGCCTGGCAGATGCAGCGCAGGCCCCAGAGTCTGTCCCAGCTGGGAGTGGTCAGCCGGCTGCTGAGGGCTTCCCGAGACCCCCCCTTCCTATGCCTAGGGGAAGGGTGGGGAGGAGCCCAGCAAATACCGAGGGCGCAGTGACCCCCCGGCCAGCAGGGGATCCTCCCGGCCACGCGCGCCATCCGTGGAGCGGAATGGGCTGGACTGGGAGAAAGAGATAAAACTGAGAGAGCTGGAGGATCGTGAACAACAGAGACGGCATGAACGGGAGGAGAATGAGAGACAGAGGCAACATGAAGAGAGAGAGAGGCATCGTGAACGGGAGGAGAATGAGAGACAGAGGCAACATGAAGAGAGACAGCGTCAGCAGGAACTGGAACTGGCGAGGCTGAAGGGCTGCGAGACCCCGGCTGCGGTGAGTGAGGGGGGACCCAGGACTGCACGGAGCTTTGATAAGTGCATCCTGGCCCCACGTAAGGAGGGGGAGGACATGGATGACTTCCTGGATGCCTTTGAGACGGCCTGCGAGCTGCACCAGGTTGATCCTGCGGACAGACTCCGGGTTCTCACCCCCTTACTGGACCCCAAAGCCGTGGCATTGTACCGCCAACTGGAAGAGGCGGAGAAAGGGGACTACGAACTATTCAAAAAGGCCCTGCTACGTGAGTTTGGGCTGACTTCTGAGATGTACCGGGAAAGGTTCCGGAGTCAGGATAAAACCCCTGAGATCTCATATCTGCAACTAGCCGTCCGCATGGAGGGATACGCCAGCAAGTGGGCTGATGGGGCCCAGACAAAGGAGGACCTGGTTAAACTGCTGGTATTGGAGCAACTGTATGAGCGGTGCCCATCCGACCTGAGGCTGTGGTTGAGGGACAAAAAACCAGAGAACCCACGACATGCAGGCCGGCTGGCCGATGAGTTTGTGAAGAGCCGGTCAGGGGCTGGCAGGGAGGAGTCCCAAAGGAGCAGGCCCGCCGCGATGCAGAGAGAGAGTCACCCGGGTACCTCCCAAAAGGGGAACGTGGGGAATTCCCTCCCATGGGGAATGCCCAGCGTCAGGGACAACCGACCGGCTCGAGGGGACACATGGGACATGGTCTGCTATCACTGTGACCAGAGAGGTCACATACGGGCCCAGTGCCCCAGACTCAGGGACAGACTGAGCAGACCAAACCCACAGAGGGTTGACTGGGTAGAGACCCAGCCGGGCGAGAGGCAGCACTCCCAGGGAAGGGGGACTGGCAGAATACCACCTGCTAAGGAGGGAGGAGAGCTCCAGGCCAGCTCCTCTGGGGGGCTGGATGCTCCAGACTCAGGGTTTTTGGTTTATACGGTGGGCGCGGGGCGGTCCCTCCGGAGAGAGTACCTTGTTCCCCTGGAGGTGGATGGGAGGAAGGTCGATGGATACTGGGATACGGGCGCAGAGGTGACACTGGTCCGGCCCGAGGTGGTGGCCTCAGATCGGATGGTGTCCAACACCTTCCTGACTCTGACGGGGGTGGGTGGGACCCCATTCAAGGTACCTGTGGTGAGGGTACGCCTGAAGTGGGGGCCCAAGGAGGGCCCCAAGGACGTGGGGGTACACCCGTATTTGCCCACAGAGGTGTTGATGGGGGGGGACCTGGAGGACTGGCCAAGCAACCCCCAGAATGCACTGGTTGTGACCCGCAGTCAGAGCCAGCGAGGGGCACTGCGCCCTGGCCTTGGGGAGGGTGCCTTGCCCGAGGCGCAGGACCCTAACCTGGTCGGGAGGGAACGCCCAGGGACACGGCTCAGGGAGGCTGCGGCTTCAGACCCAGCCGGCAAGAGAGAGCAGGTGGCCATCCCTGTCCCAGCTGCTGAGTTCCTGGCCGAGGTGCAGAAAGATCCCTCCTTGCGGAAGATAAGGGACCTGGCCGACCTCGGTGCGGTACAAACCATGGGGAGAGGTGGCCGGAAAAGGTTCCTGTGGAAGAAGGGGTTCCTGTACCGAGAATGGGCTCCCCCCGGGAAAATGGAGTCAGGGGGGATCAGGAGGCAGCTGGTGGTACCCCAGAAGTATCGCCGCCAGCTGCTGTACCGGGCCCATGACACCCCCTTCCCAGGGCACCAGGAAACCTGGCGTACCCAGCAGAGGCTGCTACGGAGCTTTTACTGGCCTGGGGTCTTTGTTACTGTCCGGCAGTACTGCCGATCCTGTGACCCCTGTCAGAGGGGGAGGAAGGCCCGGGACAAGGGGAAAACGGCTTTAGGACCCTTGCCCAGCATAGAGGAGCCTTTCCGGAGGGTGGCCAAGGTTAAAAGGGGGGCTCTGAACCAAGAGAGCCCGAAGCACAGACCTCCAGACTGGAGCGCTGGGAGAAGACCCCAGCTCAGTTGGAACCCCAGGGGTATTGGGGTGGGAAAAGGGCACAGGCCGCATAAACCTTCCCACAGGCGAACTACGAGTGCCATCGAGCAACCTCGACCTGAGGGGGGGCGTGAAACAGGAGGGGCCTGGTGTAATTCTCACCGAGGAAAGGAAGGGATGCTGGGCATCCATGGGAACGGGGGTAGGTTCGAACTTCCCCGGGTCACTGGCTAAAGTGACCCCGCTCAGTTCGGTCTCAGAGGGGGGAGATGTGACGAACTGAGGCTGTTCTTAAAGTGGTCTGTGAATGCTGACAGGGGAGTGTAGCTAGGATAGTTTGCATTGGGGGATGGGAGGCTGACCGAAGGAGAATACCTGAGCAGGTAACATGAGAACCCAGGAGGGGGCTGGGGTCAGGTGACACCTTTGCCCGGGAAACTGAACAAAGGCTGGGGGAGTGGTCGCTGAAGGCAGAGTCGGGGAAGCTGGCTGGTGAGGTGGCTGGAGGGGGCAGAGAGATGGGACTCTGACCTCCCAGGGGGGCTAGGGTGCCCGGGGACCCCCAGATGGACCTAACTGAGGGGTATCCTGTTGTCTGCGCCTGCAAGACCTGTCTTGGACTGTATTCCTGTTGTCTAAATAAACCTTCTGCTTTACTGGCTGGCTGAGAGTCATGGTGAATCGCAGGAAGCCAGGGGTGCAGGGCCCTGACTCCCCCATACTCCGTGACACCATCCCAGCGGGGGATGTTCCAGAGACTTGATTTGAACCTGCAGTTTATTCTATCGCTGCTGCAAGCCTAAACCAAGAACTTTGCCATTACTGTATGTAATTGATTCCATTTAACCAATTCTAACTCTCATCTCTATCTTTTTCCTTTTATGAATAAGCCTTTAGATTTTAGATTCTAAAGGATTGGCAACAGCGTGATTTGTGGGTAAGATCTGATTTGTATATTGACCTGGGTCTGGGGCTTGGTCCTTTGGGATCAGGAGAACCTTTTTCTTTTACTTGGGTATTGGTTTTCATAACCATTTGTCCCCATAACGAGTGGTACTGGTGGTGATACTGGGAAACTGGAGTGTCTAAGGAGATTGCTTGTGAGACTTGCGATTAGCCAGTGGGGTGAGACCAAAGTCCTCTTAGTCTGGCTGGTTTGGTTTGCCTTAGAGGTGGAAGAAACCCCAGCCTTGGGCTGTAACTGCCCTGTTTGAGCAATTTGTCCTGAGTTGGCACTCTCAGTTGGGTTCCGCCAGAACCGCATCGTCACACACGGTCCCCCGGGGGATCGCAGCGAGCGGTCCCGGGGCGGAGGAGTCTGCAGCTCGACCCTGGCAGAGAGGGGGTGACCTGAAGAAGGGCTGGCACACTAGGGGTCCCCCCTGGAATGGTGGAAAGCGGAGGGCACAGGCCGGTGAGTGGGCAGCAGGAGGATGTATGCTAAACGCCTTAAGAGCGACCTGGTGGAGCTGTGCAGGCAGAGGGGGCTGTGGATTGGGAGGTCCACCAAAGAACAGCTCATTGCCCAGCTGGAGGAGAGGGATCGCTTGGATGAACCGAGCCCTGTGCCTGAGGGCAGCCGCCCGGCGGATGCAGCAGGGGCCCCGGGACCTGACCTGGCTGGGAGGGGTCAGACTGCTGCCGAGGACATCCCGAGACCCTGCCTCCCTATGCCTCGGGGAAGGGTTGGGGGAAGCCCAGCGAATACCGAGGGCACCCTGACCCCGGCGGCCAGCAGGGGATCGTCCCGGGAGCGGATGCGACTGAAATGTGACAGGGAGCTGAGACTGAAAGAGTTCGAGTTAAGGCAGCAAGAACTGAAGCAGGAGTGGGAAGAGAAACAACGTCAGCAGGAGGAGAAACAACGTCAGCATGAGCGGGACCAACGTCTGCATGAGCTGGAACTGGCCAGGCTGAGGAGCAGTGGGGCCCCGGCTGCGGTGAGTGAGGGGGGACCCATGACTGCAAAGAGCTTTGATAAGTGCTTCCTGGCCCAGCGTAAGGAGGGGGAGGACATGGATACCTTCCTGACAGCCTTTGAGAATACCTGCGGGCTGCTCCAGATTGACCCTGCAGACAGGCTCCAGTTTCTCATCCCCTCACTGGACTCCACAGCCAGGGAGGTGTACAGCCGACTGAAAGGGGCGGAGACAGGGGACTACGAACTGTTCAAAAAGGCCCTGCTCCGAGAGTTTGGGCTGACCCCTGAGATGTACCGGAAAAGGTTCCGGAGTCAGCGTAAAACCCGTGAGGTCACATACCTACAACTAGCCAACTGGGCGCAGGGGTATGCCCGCAAGTGGACAGCTGGGGTCCAAGCTAAAGAGGACCTGCTTGACCTATTCATACTGGAGCACGTGTATGAGCAGTGCCCATCCGACCTGAGGCGATGGTTGATGGACCAAAAGCCCGAGAACCCGCAGTATGCAGGCCAGCTGGCCGACGAGTTTGTGAACAGTCAGGCAGGGGATAACCGGGAGGAGTCCCAAAGGAACAGTCCCACCACAACGCAGAGCGAAAGTCACCATGGGACCTCCCAGCGGGGAAATATGGAGAACGCCCACCAAAGGGGAACATCCAGCGTCAGGTCCATCCGACCAGCTCGAGGGGACCCACGGGACATGGGCTGCTATCACTGTGGCCAGAGAGGCCAGTGCCCCAGGCCCAGGGACAGACTGAGCAGACCGAACCCACGGAGGGTTGACTGGGTAGAGACCCAGCCAGACGAAAGGCAGCATTCCCAGGGAAGGGGGTCTGGCAGAGTACCACCTGCTAAGGAGGGAGGAGAGCTCCAGGCCAGCTCCTCTGGGCGGTTGGATGCTCCAGACTCAGGGTTTTTGGTTTATACGGTGGGCACGGGGCGGTCCCTGTGGAGCGAGTACCTTGTTCCCCTGGAGGTGGATGGGAGGAAGGTCAATGGATACTGGGATACGGGCGCAGAGGTGACGCTGGCCCGGCCCGAGGTGGTGGCCCCAGATCGGGTGGTGCCCGACACCTACCTGACCCTGACGGGGGTGGGTGGGACCCCAGTCAAAGTGCCCATGGCGAGGGTACACCTGAAGTGGGGGGCCAAGGAGGGCCCCAAGGATGTGGGGGTACACCCGTATTTGCCCACTGAGGTGTTAATGGGGGAGGGGACCTGGAGGACTGGCCAAGCAACCCCCAGGGTGCCCTGGTCGTGACCCGTAGCCAGATCCGGCGAGGGGCACTGCGCCCTGGCCTTGGGGAGGGTGCCTTGCCCGAGGCGCAGGACCCTAACCTGGTGGGGAGGGAACACCCAGTGACACGGCTCAGGGAGGCTGCGGCTTCAGACCCAGCCGGCAAGAGAGAGCAGGTGGCCATCCCTGTCCCAGCTGCTGAGTTCCAGGCCGAGGTGCAGAAAGATCCCTCCTTGTGGAAGATAAGGGACCTGGCCGACCTCGGTGCGGTACAGACCATGGGGAGAGGTGGCCGGGAAAGGTTCCTGTGGGAGAAGGGGTTCCTGTACCGAGAATGGGCTCCCCAAGGGAAAATGGAGTCAGGGGGGATCAGGAGGCAGCTGGTGGTACCCCAGAAGTATCGCCGCCAGCTGCTGTACCGGGCCCATGACACCCCCCTCTCAGGGCACCAGGGAACCTGGCGTACCCAGCAGAGGCTGCTACAGAGCTTTTACTGGCCTGGGGTCTTTGTTACTGTCCGGCAGTACTGCCGATCCTGTGACCCCTGTCGGAGGGGGAGGAAGGCCCGGGACAAGGGGAAAACGGCTTTAGGACCCTTGCCCAGCATAGAGGAGCCTTTCCGGAGGGTGGCCAAGGTTAAAAGGGGGGCTCTGAACCAAGAGAGCCCGAATCACAGAGCTCCAGACTGGAACGCTGGGAGAAGACCCCAGCCCAGTTGGAACCCCAGGGGTATTGGGGTGGGAAAATGGCACGGGCCGCATAAACCTTCCCACATGCTGTCACGGAGTATGGGGGACTCAGGGCCCTGCACCCCCGGCTTCCTGCGATTCACCATGACTCTCAGCCAGCCAGTAAAGCAGAAGGTTTATTTAGACGACAGGAATACAGTCCAAGACAGGTCTTGCAGGTGCAGACAACAGGATACCCCTCAGTTAGGTCCCTCTTGGGGTCCCCGGGCACCCTAGCCCCCCTGGGAGGTCAGAGTCCCATCTCTCTGCCCCCTCCAGCCACCTCACCAGCCAGCTTCCCCGACTCTGCCTTCAGCGACCACTCCCCCAGGCTTTGTTCAGTTTCCCGGGCAAAGGTGTCACCTGGCCCCAGCCCCCTCCTGGGTTCTCATGTTACATGCTCAGGTATTCTCCGTCGGTCAGTCTCCCATCCCCCAATGCAGACTATCCTAGCCACACTCCCCTGTCAGCATTCACAGACCACTTTAAGAACAGTCCCAGTTCGTCACACATGCGAACTACAAGTGCCATCGAGTAACCCCGACCTAAGGGGGGGCGTGAAACTGGAAGGGCCGGGTGTAATTCTCACCAAGGAATGGGAAGGATGCTGGGGCATCCACGGGAACGGGGGTAGGTTCGAACTTCCCCGGGTCACTGGCTAAAGTGACCCCGCTCAGTTCGGTCTCGAAGGGGGGAGAGATGTGATGAACTGGGACTGTTCTTAATGTGGTCTTTGAATGCTGAGTGGGGAGTGTTGGCTGGGAAGGCAGGGGAGGTTGGCTAGGATGGTCTGCATGGGGGAATGGGAGACTGGCCTTGATGGAAGCTACCTGAGCATGTAACATGAGAACCCAGGAAGGGGTTAGAGGCCAGGTGACACCTTGGCCCGGGAAACTGAACAAAGGCTGTGGGAGGGGTCGCTGAAGGGAGAGTTTGGGGAGCTGGCTGGTGATATGGCTGGGAGGCAGACGGGGCTCTGACCTCCCAAGGGGCTGGGGTGCCCTGGGACCCCAAGATGGACCTAACTGAGGGGGTCCTGTTGTCTGTGCCTGCAAGACCTGTCTTGGACTGTATTCCTGTCGTCTAAATAAACCTTCTGCTTTACTGGCTGTCTGAGAGTCATGGTGAATCGCAGGAAGCCGGGGGTGCAGGGCCTTGTGTCCCCCCACACTCTGTGACACCCGGGTCACTGGTCAGAGTGACCCCTCTCAATTCAGTCTTGAAGGGGGGAGAGAAGTGATGACGCAGGGAGCGGGGAGTATTAATCTGGGTATGTTACATGGGAGTTTTACTGGGACTGTCTGCGTTAATACTGATGGTGATGGGACATCGGGGGTGACTTCACTTGAGGGATGATACCTGAGCACATAACCTGAGCCCAAGAGGGGTTTGGGGCCAGGTGACACCTTCTGCCTGGGAAACGACACAGGCTGGGTGAGGAGCCAGGGGGTGGCTGGGGGCTGGAGGGGGTTTCAGTTTGGAGCTGGCTGGGGAAACGGAGGGAGACCCAGCACCCGGGGTCTGGCTCCCTACCCCCCAAGAGGGACCTGACTGAGGGGTCCTGGTTCCTGTACCCACAAGCTCTGTGTCGACTGTGTTCCTGTCGTCTAATAAACATTCTGTTTTACTGGCTGGCTGAGAGTCCCGGTGAATCGCAGGAAGTGGGGGGTGCAGGGCCCTGACTCCCCCACACTCCGTGACATAGGCGCCAAGTTTCTCCGGCAACGGTGGGTGCCTGCGCCCCCCCTCCCCTTTCCCTGCCCCGACTGCACTCCATCCCCATCCCTGGCCCCACCCCCATTCCATCCCCATCCCCAAAGTCCCCACCCTAACTCTGCCCCCTCCCTGCCCCTATTGGATCCCTTCCCCAAATCCCTGCCCCGGCCCCTCCTCTTCCCCCAGCATGCCGCATTCCCCCTCCTCCCCCTCCCTCTCTGCACCGCGAATCAGCTGTGTGGCGGCGCAAGCGCTGGGAGGGAGGGGGGAGAAGCAGGACGCGGCTGTGCGCTCACGGAGGAGGTGGAAGTGAGTTAGAGCAGCGGGGTGGGGCGGGGCCATGGGGAGCTGCCGGTGGGTGCTCAGCACCCACCAATTTTTTTCTGTGGGTGCTCCAGCCCCGGAGCACCCACAGAGTCGGCGCCTATGCTCCATGACAACTTGCTGAGCAGTTTTTAGTTAAAATCTGCATCTTTGGGGGTGTGGACCAGACCTGGGTGTGTGTTGCAGGAGGCTGGCGTGCCTGGCTCCACAAGGCAGGGTTCTGGAGTCCCCAGCTGGCAGGGAAAACGGGCTCAGAGGTAATTTCAGCACGTCAGGTGACAGTCCCAAGGGGTCTCTGTGACCGAACCCGTCACACCCCCTTTTCTATCTTCTCCCCACTCGCTGCAAATCTCTTTTGCTGTGAGCTGGGTCGAACAGTTCCCATTGTGCAGTGCTGTCTCTGAGAGGTGTCTATTGTACAGTCTCTGGGGTAATCCCTGTGCTTGTGGGCATTGCCTCAATCAGCCACTCCCATTGGTTGGCCTCTTTATGGTTGTACCTGAAAGGCTGCTTGTGGGTGTGTTCAACCTCACAACAAGTTTCAGTAACACACACACAGCCAAACTTCATAACTTCACACACGACGATAACACAGACAATCCAACGAGATATTACTGTCTAGCAGATCAAGACTTTTAGAATGATACCTCACAAGGCAGACTTTGTACAAAACAGATCCTCATTACATGACAGTGGTGAATATTGGTGTGCCAGGGGGTCACCTCCCCGCCATCTATCTCTCGATCTCTCTCCATCCACCCCCTCTATCTATCTATGGATCTATCCCCGTCCGCCCCAACTATCTATCTATCTATCCATCCCCGTCCGCCCCAACTATCTATCTATCTATCCATCCCCATCCACCCCCTCTATCTCTCTATCTATCTATCCCCATCCACCCCCTCTATCTCTCTATCTATCCCCACCCTCTCCTCTATCCATCCCTCTCTGCTCTGGCCAGCGGGTGTTTTGCTGGAGGATTAAGGCCATTCTACTGCTGCTGGACAGTGTCATTCCCCGGGGATTCCTGGCGGAGAGCGCAGCACCAGGGAGGTGAGTTCGAATCCTGACACCGATGGTGCGTCGCTCCCTGACACCCGCCCGGTGACGCTCTCTGGGCCGTGATCCCAGCCTAGCCGCCGGCCCAGGGCAAAGACCAGGCCGCAGACGCCGGCCTTGGAAAGCACCAGGACGAGGCCGATGAGGACGAGGTGAACGGTGTCGATGCGTTGGGGGTAGGTTCTCCCCTCACCCCCTGCACAAGTTGTGACCATTTCTGGGTGCCACGTGCTGTCCGTGGGGCTGGGAGCTTCCCGCCCTGGGGAGGGAGCAGGGGACAGCGGGTGAGTCCGGGCTCCTCTGGAAACTCTGTCCCCCCAAACCCACCCGCTCCCTGGCTCAAAGGGTGCAGGGACCCCTTCCCCCCCAGCCCTCCAGATATGGGGGGTCCCTGCTCCCCTTTACGGCCCCCAAGGGATGTGAGACCCTGCTTTCCCCCACTGTCCCCTGGATATGGGGGGACCCTGCTTTCCCCCAAATCCCCCCCAGATATGGGAGACCCCCCCCCTTGCCCCTGGATGTGGGGGATCTGTGCTGGTAGCATCTCTCTCTCTGTCTTCCCCCCCCCCCCTCGGTATCCCGGCGCCCACCCCGGTTCATCCCCTCTCACCTGTCACCGTGAGGTGGGTCCCAGGGTAACGGCGCCATTGCTCCCATGTGCCGTCCTGCTTCTGCACCCTGACGTGGCAGACGTACTCGCTGGCGTCCGACTCCCGCAGCCGGTTGATGCAGATCGAGGCCGTTCGGCTCCCCCGCGGGTCCCCGAACAGGACGATGCGGCCCCCGTAATCCGGGTGGGTGAACCCCTCGGTGTGATTGTAGATAAACTCACCAAAGAATCCCCCCCGTCTCCAGTAAACCCGGACGTCCCACAGCGGCTCGATCTCGCGGGGGTAGGTGAAGGCGCAGGGCAGGGTGACGGAGCCCCCGGCCGGCGCCGACAGGGTCTCGGTCTGGTTTATCTGGTACCGGAGATCCTGGGCAGCCGCTGCAAAGACCCAGAGACACAATCCCGTCACCGCGGCTGCCCCCGGGGTCCCACCCACAGCCAGCGGGTCACAGACGCCCCCCAGCCTCCAGCCCCCTTCCAGCCCCCCAGCACCCACACTGCACAAGCCAGCCCAGCCCCATTCCCCCTGCCCCAGCCAGCCCTCCCATGCCCCCGTCCCATTCACCCTGCCCTAGAGCAGCCCCTCCCTGTGCCCCCATCGCCGCCTGCTGTTTGGTCTTGCCAGTCACAAGGGGGCCGCGCCCCGGTTCTGTGCACCCCTGAGTCACGCCCCAGGGCTCACCCCCCACCAGGGGCAGCAGCAGCAGCAGCAGCTCCCACCGCATGGCCCCAGCGAAGGCGACTCCGGCCCCACTGGCTCTGCTCCCCCCCCCTGCTCATTTGAGGAGGCTGGTGACACCTTGGCCCTTCCTGTGTGAAATCCCCCCCCTGCCCTGGGCCAATGAGACACTGCGGTCGGGGGGGAGGGGCTGGGAGCCAGGACTCCTGGGTTCTCTCCCCGGCTCTGGGAGGGGAGTGGGGCTGGTGGGTCAGAGCAGGGGGGCTGGGAGCCAGGACTCCTGGGTTCTCTCCCTGGCTCTGGGAGGGGAGTGGGGGCTGGTGGGTTAGAGCAGGGGGGCTGGGAGCCAGGACTCCTGGGTTCTCTCCCTGGCTCTGGGAGGGGAGCGGGGTCTGGTGGTTAGAGGAGGAGGGGCTGGTAAGGGGCCAACTGGGGGCAGGGGCTGGGGCTGGCTGGTTCGGGGGGGTTGGGGGAACTGGCTGGGGGCGGGGGGGCGGGGTGAGGGCCGGCTCACCATCACAGCCTAGTTACCGGGGCCTGCTGCCCAGTGAGGTTTGCTTTCACACAAGTGCACACGCGCACACGCTAGTGACCCTGGGGCGGCCTGTGTGCCGGGGGCTGGTTCCCGGGGGGTGGCCAGGACCCCAGTGTCACTGCTGAGCCCCGCCCCAGACTTGCTTGGGCCCCCAGACCCCCGCCCCCCTCTGGGGGGGGTACCCAGCTCAGAGACGCTGGTTCCTCTGCGGGTCCAGCTGAGCTGCTGGGACGTGGGAAAAGGGGAACTGGGACAGCTAATTATAGTGCAGCGTGGCACCCAACCCCCCCTGGTCCCCTCCCCCACAGCTCCAGTGTCCCTCTTCCCCGAGTTCCCATGCCCCCCCTGCAGCCCCCCACCCAATTATGCAGGCCCCACAGATCCCCCCATGTCCTCCAGCCCCCCCTGCACCCTCCATGCCCCCTGCAGCCCCCACCCCCCAAGTGACACCTGATGCCTGCACGCCAGTGCCCGGCCCCCCCGGCTGCAGATGCCGGGGGTGGCTGGGAAGCTCCGACCACAGGGCTGGCGGTGGAAGGGAAGTGACTGCGATGCTGGTCTGCTCTGGGCCCAATTGCCCAATATCTCACCCCCCCGTTCTCCCCCCCGCCTCCCTCGGTTTCCTCCTCACAGTTTTGCAACCGGCTCCCGCATCCTGTTTTCCAGCTTGCGTCCGGCCCCCGCCCTGGTCAGGGGGTGCTGGGGGGGTGGCCGGAGCTCCGGGGAGCCAGACGCCCAGCCCTGCGCGCCCCAGAGATGCTGCTGCCACCGGGACCCCCAGCCCTGCTGCTCCTGGCGGGGATCCTGCTTGGAGGTGGGTGTGTTCGGCCGGCCCTGAATCCCCAGGGCAGGGCCCATCTCCCCCTGCCTCCTGGCTTCCCCAGGGGCCCATCTTCCCAGGCCTCCCCAGGGGCCCATCTCCCCCGGCCTCCCGGCTTCCCCAGGGGCCCATCTTCCCCGGCCTCCCGGCTTCCCCAGGGACCCATTGTCATGGACTCACATATCGTGCCTCTCTTGGCCCCGTGCGGTCCATGGGGGGTGCCCCTTTCAGTGCGACGGCCCTTCTCGGGGGTCCACTCTCTCTCGGGGTCAGGCCCCTCCACCTCCTGGAGCCGCACCTCTCTGAGCCTTAGCACGTCTGTCTCTCACCGTGGGCCCCCTTGGGGAGTCCACTCGCTCTGGACCCCCCGGGCCTTCACCCCCCGAAGGGGATGATGCCCCCCCCCCGCCCTGTTCTCTAGACTGGAGTGACTCTCAGCCAGCATAACACAGGAGGTTTATTGAGGGTTGAACACAGCACAGGAAACTCTCAGGGCCTCAGGCCTGGCCTCCCTCAGCACAGCACTGTGACATTATTGACATGAACTGGGACCATATAGATCATTGTGGCACCAAATCTTGTATAAAGGGGGTCAAATGAGGTGTCTTAGACAAGGTTATGGTTTGCTGGTTATGATTATGCTGTCTATATGTGTGTGTCAATTTTGTAGTTGAAGTTGTGAATATCGGCTCTATACTGTCTGTATTTCAAACTTATGCTATGCTGCTGGGTGACACCCCAGACAAGTTGGTGTCAGCTCTGCCTAGCCTGCTTGATGGCCCATTGTCACGGAGTATGGGGGGACTCAGGGCCCTGCACCCCCGGCGTCCTGGGATTCACCATGACTCTCAGCCAGCCAGTAAAGCAGAAGGTTTATTTAGACGACAGGAATACAGTCCAAGACAGGTCTTGCAGGCACAGACAACAGGATACCCCTCAGTTAGGTCCATCTTGGGGTCCTCGGGCATCCCAGCCCCCCTTGGAAGGTCAGACCCCTCTCTCCCTCCCAACCACCTCACCAGCCAGTTTCCGAGACTCTGCCTTCAGCGACCCCTCCCACAGCCTTTGTTTCCTGGGCAAAGGTGTCACCTGGCCCCAGCCCCCTCCTGGGTTCTCATGTTACAGGCTCAGGTATTTTCAGTCAGTCTCCCATCCCCCAATGCAAACTATCCCAGCTACACTCCCCTGTCAGCATTCACAGACCACTTTAAGAACAGTCCCAGTTCGTCACACCCATTAAGGACCATCAGCTATACAACTGACCCATTGAGAGAAGGCAGATATGCCTTGTAACTCAGCAAAGTATGCAGGGACTTACCCATGTGACTCCAGACCCCATTTTGCTGTAATTTTCCACAGTAAGAACAAAGAGGTGTTCTTACACCTGGAGGAGACTATAAAAGCCTGATGCCTCATCTCCATCTTGTCTTCAATCCTGCGTCTCACCTCTGGAGGGACTTTGCTACAACTGAAGCTCTGAACAAAGGACTGAGGACCCATCCCAGCGGGGGATGTTCCAGAGACTTGATTTGAACCTGCAGTTTATTCTATCGCTGCTACAAGCCTGAACCAAGAACTTTGCCGTCACTGTACGTAACTGATTCCATTTAACCAATTCTAGCTCTCAGCGATATCTTTTTCCTTTTATAAATAAACCTTTAGATTTTAGATTCTAAAGGATTGGCAACAGCAGGATTTGTGGGTAAGATCTGATTTGTCTATTGACCTGGGTCTGGGGCTTGGTCCTATGGGATCAGGAGAACCTTTTTTCTTTTATTGGGATATTGATTTTCATAACCATTCGTCCCCATAACGAGTGGCACTGGTGGTGATACTGGGAAACTGGAGTGTCTAAGGGAATTGCTTGTGAGACTTGCGGTTAGCCAGTGGGGTGAGACCGAAGTCCTCTTAGTCTGGCTGGTTTGGTTTGCCTTAGAGGTGGAAAAACCCCAGCCTTGGTCTGTAACTGCCCTGTCTGAGCAATTTGTCCTGAATTGGCACTCTCAGTTGGCTTCCGCCAGAGCCGCATCGTCACAAGCACATCCCAATCTCCCTGCATCCAGGTGGGCTCTGCCTGCTCCCCCTCTCCAGCCCAGAGCCCCCCTGCTCCCAGCTGGGCATCTGAGATCCCCGGCCCCAAGCCCCCTCTGTCCATTGTCTTCTCTCCAGGTAAACAGGGTCGTAAACCGGGGCCTCTTCTCCTCGCTTCTGTCCTCTGGCTGGAACCGGCTGGTTGGGTCACTGGGTCCTCACTCTGCAGCCCATTGTCCTCCCACTGGCCAGAACCGGCTGCGTCTCCTCAGCTGGGCCTCCGGGGCACCAGGTCACCGGTCGCTGGGGTATCCATCCTCCAGGCCATCGGCTGGGGTCCCAAGTTCCCTCTCCTGTCGTCTGTAACAACAAACTCCCTCTCCCCTCACCTCATTAAACCAGTAACACCCAGGGACACTGAGTCCCACCCCCTCCGCATGCAAACCATTGAAACCCCACCGAAAACAAGAAAACAAACAAGAAAATCCCCCACTTCGTCACATCTCTCCCCCTTTGAGGCTGAACGGAGCAGGGTCACTTAGCCAGTGACCTGGGGAAGTTCAGGGCCCCCGCCCCGTGATACAGCAGCGGCTATAACTTTGGCACTTTCCCTCCCCCTGGCACAGCCCTCTCGACTGCACCCCCCTAGACCAGTGGTGCCCCCTCTCGGGGGGCTTCCACCCAGTTGACACCCTGCGGGTTCTGCTTGGCCGCCATTTCCTTCATCTTCAGGCACTGTGCCCCCTTGTGTCCCTTTTGGCCACAGTAATTACATTTCAGGTCCCTCAAGTCCCACCTTGGAGAGGTCTCGGGGTGATTCCCCTTCTGAGTCCCCGATGTGGGTCTCCCTCCTGCCCCCGATCTCCTGTCCGCAATCTCATCTGCCAGTGCCCCTGCGCTGTGCAGATCCTTGGGTTTCCGGTCCACTAGCCACATCTTAAGGTCCGGAGGGCAGATGTCATACAGCTGTTCCAACCCCACCAGGTTATACACTTCCTCTGTGGTAGTGGCCCCTGCGCCCTTCCCCCACTTACGGAGATATTCCCCCAGCAGGTTGGTGACTTCCCTATAAGTGACACCTGGGGTCTTGCGCACACCCCAGAATCATTTCCTGTACGCCTCGGGGGTCAGTTCAAACTTCGGCAGCAAAGCCTCTTTGAACAGGTCGTAGTCCCCCGTCTCAACCCCATCCATTTGGCTGAACGCCTGTATGGCTTTGGGACCCAGCAGGAGGGTCAGACAGCGAAGCCTGTCTGCAGGGTCAATCTGGTTCAGTTCACAAGCCTTCTCAAAGGCTGTGAGGTCGGCATCAATATCCCCCCCCCTCCTCAAACTGGGGCAGCGGTTTGGTGTCTAGATTCCCCACACCACTGGCATCTCGGGGCCCTTCCCCACTTACCCCGCGGCAGGCCCTCTTGGCCCGCCTCTCGTCCATCTCCAACTCGTGCTTCCGCTGTTCTACACGGTCCGCTCGTTCTCTCTCTCTGTCCACCAGCCTCCGATCCTCTAGCTCCAGCTCCTTCGCTTTCAGCTGCAGCTCCAATCTCCGCAGCTCCTCTAGGGAGGAACCTGACTGGGGCCCCCTGGTGCTGACTGGGGAGTCAGGTCTGACCCACTCCCGGGCACTACACAGACTGCCCCCACGTCTACTCCCCGGCTCTCCGGGCACCCCGGGAGCCCCCCTGGGGTCTGGAGCCTGCGCCTCAGACGGGTCATTCTCTACAAGCTGAGCAATCAGCCGCTCCTTAGTGAGCCTCCCCACGCTCAGCCCCCTCTCCCTGCAGAGACGTGCCAGGTCGCTCTTATGGAGCTGGTTATAGGCCATTTCCAGGCTGGTTCCGTTCAATACCCTCGTTCTATCGCTGGCAGCCACTCACTGCAAAGCGCCTGCGCCCGCAGCCAACGTCTACAGGGTGCATCCACGAAACATCCCACTTCTGACACCACATTGTCACGGACTCACAGATCGTGCCCACTCTTGGCCCCGTGCGGTCCGTGGGGGGTGCCCCTTTCAGTGAGACGGCCCTTCTCGGGGGTCCACTCTCTCTCGGGGTCCGGCCCCTCCACCTCCTGGAGCCGCACCTCTCTGAGCCTTAGCACGTCTGTCTCTGCCGTGAGCCCCCTCAGGGAGTCCACTCGCTCTGGACCCCCGGGGCCTCCACCCCCGAAGGGGTTGATGCCACCCTGTTCTCTAGACCGGAGCGACTCTCAGCCAGCGTAACACAGGAGGGTTATTGAGAGTTGAACACAGCACAGGAAACTCTCAGGGCCTCAGGCCTGGCCTCCCTCAGCCCAGCACATCCCAGTCTCCCCTGCATCCAGGTCGGCTCTGCCTGCTTCCCCTCTCCAGCCCAGAGCCCCCCTGCTCCCAGCTGGGCATCTGAGATCCCCGGCCCCAGGCCCCACCTCTGTCCATTGTCTTCTCTCCAGGTAAACAGGGTCGTAAACCGGGGCCTCCTCTCCCCTCTTCTGTCCTCTGGCTGGAACCGGCTGGTTAGGTCACTGGGTCCTCTCTTTACAGCCCTTTGTCCTCCCACTGGCCAGAACCGGCTATGACTCCTGAGCTGGGTCGTCGGGTCGTCAGGTCCCCAGTCGCTGGGGTCTCCATCCTCCAGGACATTGGCTGGGATCCCAAGTTCCCTCTCCGGTCCTCTGCAACAACAAACTCCCTCTCCCCTCACCTCGTTAAACCAGTAACACCCAGGGAAACTGAGTCCCACCCCCTCCGCATGCAAACCATTGGAAAACCAAGGAAAACACAAAAAAATCCCCCACTTCATCACACTATATAAGGGGTTGGAACAGAACAAAGGGGGCTGCAGTCGTGAGAAATCCCCTAGCTACCACCTGAGCTGGAACAAGGGCTGTACCGGGGAAAGGATTGGGCCCAGACTAGAAAGGCTCCAGTCTGCAATAGAAGCTTCTTGCAGCATCTCTGAGGGCAGAGCCGTAACTAGCTATTTTTGCGCCCGAGGCAAGAATATAAAATTGTGCCCCCCCAGCCCCGCCCCCCCTGAAACACCCCCCCCCAGCGGTGCCCGGCCCCGCCCCTCGAAACACACACACACCCCCAGCGCCGCCCAGCCCCCCCAAAACACACACACACACCCAGCGCCGCCCAGCCCCGCCCCTCCCGAAACACACACACACACATACCCAGCGCCGCCCGGCCCCGCCCCCCCGAAACTCACACACACACCCAGCGCCGCCCAGCCCCGCCCCCCCCAGAACACACACACACACACCCAGCGCCGCCCAGCCCCGTGGAAACAGTCCCCCCCCCCCAAGCACCGCCTACCCCGCGGAAACAAACCCATCTTCCACTCTCCTGGCCTTCCCAAACTGCTGACTAGATAAAGCCATCAGCTCACCAGACTGCCTGGGCTCATCCAAACTTTCCTTACCAGGCACGTCGCCACTCCCAACAGATAAACTGCTGCTCTTCTCACTACACAGAGCTACTGCCAGCAAATCACAGTTACCCTTCTCAGGTTCCCTTTTACAAGCTGTACTAGCCAACAATCCATCACCCATCCAAAATCTCCCCTTTCCTTCCTCAGTTAGGGCTTCCACCTGACCAGCCACTTTAATCTGCTCCCGAGAAACATTGTCCTGACCAATGAGATCTTTCTGCTCTCGATCTAACTTCAGATTCACTTCTGAGACATTAGACAGACAGAAACTTCATTCACAGACAAACAGCTCTTCTCCTCAGACAAACCTTTGGAGAAACCCTCCCCAGGCAAATCATTGCCCACAACAGACACAGGTTTAAGATCATTCCTGTCCTGTGACTGGCTCTGGCTACCTGGACTGAATGAAGCTTTAACATTTTCCCCAATCAAAAGATCCTTAGGCAATAACCCCCTTACCCCAGCTATAACTTCATGCTGAGCCCCATTCCATTCAAGGTGGATTCTGGCTAAAGCCACGCGTACAATAAACTCATAGAGGACTACAACATTCACACTCTGATTTGGTCAGTAATCTTCCTTTTTGTATAGCTGATGGTCCTTAATGGGCCATCCAGCAGGTTAGGCAGAGCTGACACCAACTTGTCTGGGGTGTTTCCCAGAAGCAGAGCATAAGTTTGAACTACAGACAGTACAGAGCCAATATTCATAACTTCAACTATAAAACTGATACACACATATCGACAGCATAATCATAACCAGCAAACCATAACCTTGTCTTAGACACCCCATTTGACCCCCTTTATACAAGATTTGGTGCCACTACAGGACTTTGGTTGCAACCACGTTCTCTACGGTCCCAGATTATGTCAATAACGTCACAGCCGAAAAGGAAGGTTTTTTTTGGGGGGAGGGAGAAACAGCACGCATAGGGTGACCAGATCACAGCAGTAAAATAGGACCCGCCCCCTCCCCGCTTGGCCCCACCATCACACCCCTCTTCACCCCCTAGCCCCCGCTGGCTTGCTGTGTCCCTCCTACTCAGTCCCCCACCCACCACTTGCCTCCTTTCACCTTCTCCCTCCCCTGCCAGAAACCCCCATGCCCGCCCCTAGAACCCCTGCTGTCTCACTGCTCGCCTCTTTGCCCACCCTCCGCTTCCCACCCGCTCGCCCCCAACTCGCCGCTCGCTCCCTCGCCCCCCCCCAGTATAAAGCCTCATTCAAAGACCCAGGGGTCACTATATTACTGCACACAGCAGTCAATCAATGCAGTTGTAGATAAATCTCTGCATTATGCATTTTTGTATAACTTTGTATTGAACCTTGGTAATATGTTATAGCGGGCCCCTAAGGTAGTATAATTAAGGAAA
The DNA here is from genome assembly GCA_032172135.1 of Glyptemys insculpta. Classification (NCBI taxonomy): domain Eukaryota; kingdom Metazoa; phylum Chordata; order Testudines; family Emydidae; genus Glyptemys; species Glyptemys insculpta. Next base: position 16,724,173 of record JAVMKA010000017.1, on the reverse strand, counting down.
AAGAAAACTGTCTTTTTGCTAGAAGTAGAATAAGATCTTCCCCCCCTTTGTAATCAATTGCCCTGTTGAATGAACGAGGTGTGAATGAGGAAGGCGGGAGGCAGCATCTCCAGACAGCTGCAACCCTTGGAGAGGGGCTGGGAGCCAGGCCAAGGACAATCAGACTTGTCAGGTGGGCTGACTAGAGAAGAGCAGACATACTGACGGCCTAGGGGGTTAGAAGCCAGCACCTTCCTTTGGGAACACCCTCTTTGCAGCATTGGGACAACCCCCAGCCCAGAGAAAAGCAGCAAAAAGGACCAACAGACACAGTCCGAGATTTTGAATCTGGGAGATTTGCCCAACTGCAGCCACCGACTCGCCGCTTGCCTCGTCACCCCCCACCAAGTATAAAGCCTCATTCAAAGACCCAGGGGTCACTATATTAATGCACACAGCAGTCAATCAATGCAGTACCAAAAATTAAAATACTGAAAATGGATGCCCCCCTCCATCCACTGACTTGCCTCCTCACCCCCCGTCCAAGTATCAGGGGCAGCAGGTTTGTCAAAATTTTGGTGGTGCCCAGAACACTCAGAGCCCGCCCCCCTGAACTCTGCCCCCCACCTGCCTAAGGCTCTGCGAGGGAGTTTGGGTGGGGGGAGGAGGTCTGGGGTGCAGGCCCTGGGTTGGGGCAGGGGATTGGGGTGTAGGACGGTTGAGAGGTTGGGTTCTGGGATGGAGTCGGGGGTGCAGGCTCTGGGACAGAGTTTGCGGGCCAGAGAGGGGGTGTGGGCTCTGGGAGGGGGTGGTGGGTGCTGGGGGGGAGGGGACTGCCATCACATGTGGCTTCCTTCCTCCTCTGCTGCCCCTCGCCGTAGCCTCACTGGGGGTGGGGGATGGGGCTGCCCCTTCTCCAGTTTGCAGGAGTGGTGGCTGGGGTGTGTGTGTGCAGCTCACAGGGTCAAACACTCACCGAAGCCCCAGCAGCTGCTCAGGTGAGGAGTGAGGTCCACTGCCGATGATCCTGTCTCCCACTGGAAGCCCCCTCAGCGTCTCCTCCAGGTGAGTGCCGGGGGAGGGGATGGCTCTACGTCTCAGAAGCAGGTGTCCTACCCCTCCCCTTCCTGACTTCAGCAGCCAGCTGCTCGCTCGCCCTCAGCTCTCTGCCAGCCAGCGTCTCTGGTTGCCATAGAGGCAGCAGCAGCCGAGAGGGCAAATGTCCCGCCCCTAGGCTCTGCATACCTGAGGCAAGTGCCTCACTCGCCTCGCCCTCCTTACGGCACTGTCTGAGGGCAAGATTGCATCTGTATTCAGTTTTCTTACTGTATTAGGCTTAGACGTGCGTGTTTTATTTTATTTTGCTTGGTAATTCACTTTGTTCTGTCTCCTATTACTTGGAACCACTTAAGTCCTACTTTTTGTATTTAATAAAATCACTTTTTACTTATTAATTAACTCAGAGTATGTATTAATACCTGGGGGAGCAAACAACTGTGCATATCTCTCTATCAGTGTTATAGAGGACGAACAATTTATGAGTTTGCCCTGCATAAGCTTTATACAGATACAGGGTAAAACGGATTGATTTGGGGTTTGGACCCCATTGGGAGTTGGGTACCTGAGTGTTGGAGACCGGAGCACTTCTTAAGCTGTTTTCAGTTAAGTCTGCAGCTTTGGGGGGACGTGGTTCAGACCTGGATCTGTGTTTGCAGCAGGCTAGTGTGTCTGGCTCAAACCAGGCAGGGTACTGAAGTCCCAGGCTGCCAGGGAAAACGGGCTCAGGGGTAGTCTCAGCACATCAGCTGGCAGTTCCCAAGGGGGTTTCTGTGATCCATCCCGTCACAGTGGCCTTGTCTTCTATCGAGGCAGACGCTGTGGCAGACGTGCTGCTGAACGTTTTCAGCAGAGTGGGGTTCCCCAAGGAGGTCCTTTCAGACCTGGGCTCCAATGTCACGTCAACCCTGCTCCGGTGCTTGTGGGAGAAGTGTGGGGTCCGACACACCTGGGCCTCAGTGTATCACCCTCAGTCCAACGGGCTGGTGGAGAGGTTCAATGGGACACTAAAAATGATGCTGAAAACCTTTTGTGACGAACTGAGGCTGTTCTTAAAGTGGTCTGTGAATGCTGACAGGGGAGTGTAGCTAGGATAGTTTGCATTGGGGGATGGGATGCTGACCAATGGAGAATACCTGAGCAGGTAACATGAGAACCCAGGAGGGGGCTGGGGCCAGGTGACATCTTTGCCCGGGAAACTGCACAAAGGCTGTGGGAGGGGTCGCTGAAGGCAGAGTTGGAGGAGCTGGCTAGTGACCAGGGCTGGGGGCAGACGGGGCTCTGTCCTCCCAGGGGGGCTAGGGGGCCCGGGGACCCCAAGCGGGACCCAACTGAGGGGGGTCCCGTTGTCTGTGCCTGCAAGACCTGTCTTGGACTGTATTCCTGTCGTCTAAATAAACCTTCTGCTTTACTGGCTGGCTGAGAGTCATGGTGAATCGCAGGACGCCGGGGGTGCAGGGCCCTGAGTCCCCCCATACTCCGTGACACCTTTATGGACCAGCACCTGCAGGACTGGGACAAGTATTTACCCCACCTGCTGTTCGCGTACTGGGAAGTGCCCCAGGAATCAACCGGGTTCTCTCCCTTCGAGTTGCTGTATGGGAGGAGAGTAAGGGGACCCCTGGACTTGGTGAGGGATGAATGGGAGGGGAAGGCCTCCCCCAATGGAGAATCAGTGGTGAAGTATGTCCTGTTTTTCTGGGAAAAGCTCGCTGAGCTCATGGGCTTGGCCGGGGAGAATTTAGCCAGGGCCCAGGGAGATATACCTATCTCCTAGAACTGGAAGGGACCCCGAAAGGTCATTGAGTCCAGCCCGCTGCCTTCACTAGCAGGACCAAGTACTGATTTTGCCCCAGATCCCTAAGTGGCCCCCTCAAGGATTGAACTCACAACCCTGGGTTTAGCAGGCCAATGCTCAAACCACTGGAGCAGAAGGTCTGGTACGACTGCTCAGCACGTGCCCACTCATATGCTACCGGGGACCAGGTGATGCTCCTCATGGGACAGGGAGAAGTTGGTGCTGGCTGTGTGTGGGCAGTGGGAGGAGGAGGGAGGGACTCCTCCCTGAGACCGGGGCCGGCCCTTCGCTGGAATCAATTCCCCTCTCAGACCAGCTAACCCCTGCCCAGCAGGCAGAGATCAGAGAGGTGCTGGGTTCATACCGGCAGCTGTTCTCCAGCCGGCCTGGGCTCACTAACCTGGCTGTCCACCAGGTGGAGACAGGAGTCCACGTAAGATGCTCCCTGTTCTGGTTTACAGGGAAAACAGCCCAGAAACTGGAGAGAGAGGTCGGGGACATGCTGGTCTTAGGGGTGATCCAGCCGTCCGCCAGCCCTTGGGCCTCTCCTGTGGTGTTGATCCCCAAGAAGGACGGGTCGATCCGGTTCTGTGTGGATTACCAGAGGCTTAATGCCATCACCAAGTTCGATGCCTACCCTGTGCCTAGGCCTGACGAGCTCCTAGACAAACTGGGGGGGGGGGGGGCTCGTTATCTCACTGCTATGGATCTCACCAAGGGCTATTGGCAAGTACCTTTGGATCCGGATGCCCGACTGAAATCTGCTTTTATCACCCCTCTGGGGTTATACCGGTCCCTGGTCCTGCCTTTCGGCCTAAAGGGGCACCTGCCACCTTCCAGCACCTGGTGGACCAGTTACTCAAGGGGATGGAGAGTTTTGCCCTGGCGTATATTGATGATATCTGCGTTTTTAGCCAGACCTGGGAGGACCACGTGTCCCAGGTTAAACAAGAGCTGGACCGGCTCCGGGACGCAGGTCTGACTATGAAAGCTGGGAAGTGCAAGGGGCGGATGTCAGAGGTATCGTACCTGGGCCACAAAGTCGGGGGAGGCTGCCTAAGCCAGAGCCGGTCCAGGGGAGGTGATCAGAGACTGGCCGCTCCCCAGACTAAGAAGCAGGTCCAGGCTTTCATTGGGATGTCGGGGAACTACCGGAGGTTCATGCCCCACTTTAGCTCCATAACCGCCCCCATCACTGAGCTGTGCAAGAAGGGGAAGCCAGACAAGGTGGTCTGGAACGAGCAGTGCCAGAGGGCTCTCTGCGCGCTGGAGGAGGATCTGGTCAAGGGCCCGGTGCTGGTAAACCCGGACTTTGACAAGCCCTTTATGGTGTTCACCGACGCCTCAGACACAGGGCCGGGTGCGGTGCTAACACAGGTTGACGGAAAGCGGGGGAGACACCCCATTGTGCACCTGAGCTGGAAGCTGCTGAGGTGGGAGTAGAACTACGCGGCCATCGAGAAGGAATGTCTGGCCTTCGGGTGGGCCCTTAAAAAGCTGCAGCCGTATCTCTTTGGGCGGCGCTTCACCGTGTACACCGACCATTCGCCCCTGACGTGGCTACACCAGATGAAAGGGGCCAATGCCAAGCTCCTGAGGTGGAGTCTCCAGCGTCCGGATTACGACATGGACGTGGTCCACGTTAAGGGGAGTGCCAACGTTATAGCCGATGCTTTGTCCCGGAGAGGGGGGCGGAACTTCCCCAGGCCACTGGCTAAAGTGACCCTGCTCAGTTTGGTCTCGGAGGGGGGAGAGATGTGATGAAGTGGGGTTTTATTCATCTTGTTATGTTGCATGTGAATCTTACTGTCCCATACTAATGCTGTGTGTGCCTCAGTTTCCCTGTGTGCTGCACCAATACTTCGGGGGTGGTTTTGCTGAGGCCGTGGGGCAGGTGAGGCTGCCCAGCTGTTTGCAGCTGTGTAACCTGAGACCCAGGAGGGGGGTGCGACCAGGTGACACCTTTGGCCTGGGGAAGCGAGACACAGAGAAGGAGGAGGGGCATGAGGGGGTGTCGGAGGTCAGGTCGCTGGAAGCTGGCAGTCTGCTTGGGGGGACTGGAAGAGGGGGAGTCCAGGGCGTCTGGCCCACGACTCCCCTCGATGGACTTGGCTGAAAGTCATTGATTTCTGTGCTAACGAGCTCTGTTCTACGCCGTGTCCCTGTCTATGAACAAACCTCCTGTTCTCCCGGTTGGCTGAGAGTCACTGCTGACTGTGGAGCTGGGGGGCAGGGCCCTCTGGCTGCCCCAGGACCCCGCCGGGGCGACTCGCTGTGGGAAGCGCACGGAGGGGCAGATGCCGAATGCTCCGAGGTCAGACCCAGGAGGTGAAGCCGTGTGAGCTTCTTGCCCTGAAGACAGTCTGCTCCGAGGGAGAGGAGGCTCCCCAAAGTCCTGCCTGGCTTCGTAGGGAGCAGTTCCAGAGCATCGCCCGGGGACTCTGTGACACCAGTTACCGGGACATTTCGTACCTAGCACCGAGCCACTATGAACGGCCCCCGCCCGCAGGGAGCCGGCCGGGTGGGCCTAGCCGGAGAGCCAAGAACGGAGGCGGAGACAGGTGGGAACGAGACCGAAGGGCCCAGCGGGAGCCGGGGGCCGGGTGACGAATAAACCCGGCTGTTCTGACAGCGCCGTGTGAGCGTCACTGCAAACGCCGGGCGAGTCCCCCCCCCGGGACCGGAGCTCATGGAGGGCAGCAGGGGGGCTGCAGGCCCCGAGCTCCAGCCTAAGGAGGTGGTGAAGCCACGTGGCCAATCCTGGAGGAAGGGGGAGACCCCTCGTGGTCTGGCCCACTGATGGGTTCCTCATAGAGACCGTGAGAGCCGTCCCCTCCCTGTGCCACCCCTGGAGCCACCCCCAGAGCCGTCCCCCCCGGTGCCACCCCCAGAGCCGTCCCCCCCCGGTGCCATGCCAGGGTGGCACTTTCATGCTCTCATGCGACACTCTGAGATACCGATTCCCCACCCCTCTGTGACGCCCGGGGCGTTATGGGCGATCTCAGGCCCTGGCCCGCAGGGGATGATCTTGCCCAGGTCCTGGGAGGGCCGTGGGGATGGTGACAGCTGCCCCTCCCCCCCTGAACACCTGGGTCCATTTCAGAGCAGGGCCTCAGCAGCGGTGGTTTCCTGCCCTGGCCCCGGGACACGAGGATGGTGCTGATAAAGGGGGTGGGGGAGCAGATGTTGTGTGGCATCCTGTGGTGGTGGCCTATTTCACCCCATGGACACGTCACCAGCACCGCGGTTCCTCGCAGCTCCGGCCCTGACTGTGCGTCCGTCGCTCAGTGTCTCTCTCTCTCTGTCTGCTGCCCGCCCGCCCCTTCCCCTGGGCCCCGCTCCTCAGGGGGAAAACCGGTCTCAGCGAGGCCCCCCCCTTCCTGTAGGTCCTACAGATAAACAACCTGCTTGATTTGCTCTCTCAGCCAGGGGGGGCGGGTGCTTACTTTGGTAACAGCAGCAGTGCAGGGGCTGACGCTGCCTCACTGCACCCCCCTCCCGCTGCCGCATTCATTGCTGGTGGGCGCAGGGAGCTGCGGGATCCCCGGGTACCAGTGCCGCTGCAGTGCATTGTGGGAGATTCCCAAGCACTGCGGGAGCGGGAGGTGGGAGACGGAGCTGGACCAAGCGGGAGGCGACGGCTTCGGTCAGACGGGTGGGCATGAGGCGTGTTACACACGTTTCACTGAATGCAGGGCTTCTGCAAAGGCATCATGGGACACAGAGAGAGTAGCTGTCTGTCTGTCCATCCCCTACATCTCATCTCATCTATCTATCTATCTATCTATCTATCTATCTATCTATCTATCTATCTAACCCCATACACCCCATCTATCTATCTATCTATCTATCTATCTATCTATCTATCTATCTATCTATCTATCTATCTATCTATCCCCATACACCCCCTCTATCTATCTATCTATCTATCTATCTATCTATCTATCTATCTATCTATCTATCTATCTATCTAACCCCATACACCCCATCTATCTATCTATCTATCTATCTATCTATCTATCTATCTATCTATCTATCTATCTATCCCCATACACCCCCTCTATCTATCTATCTATCTATCTATCTATCTATCTATCCCCATCCACCCCATCTATCTATCTATCTTATCTATCCTGTGACAGGTTGGGTCACAGAAACCCCCTTGGGACTGACACCCAGCTGCCAATGGGATCCAAACCCCAAACAAATCCGTTTTACTATGTATAAAGCTTATACAGGGTAAACTCATAAATTGTCCGCCCTCTATAACACTGATAGAGAGATATGCACAGCTGTTTGCTCCCCTAGGTATTAATACTTATTCTGGGTTAATTAATAAGTAAAAAGTGATTTTATTAAGTATAAAAAGTAGGATTTAAGTGGTTCCGAGTAATAACAGACAGAACAAAGTAAATTACCAAGCAAAATAAAACAAAAACATGCAAGTCTAAGCCTAATACAGTAGGAAGCTGAATACAGGTAAATCTCACCCTCAGAGCTGTTCCAATGAGCTTCTTTCACAGACTAGACTCCTTCCTAGTCTGGGCCCAATCCTTTCCCCTGGTACAGTCCTTGTTCCAGCTCAGGTGGTAGCTAGGGGATTTCTCATGACTGGAACCTCCTTTATTCTGTTCCACCCCCTTATATGGCTTTGGTGCTGGGCGGGAATCTTTTGTCCCTCTGGGTCCCCACCCCTCCTTCTAAATGGAAAAGCCCCAGGTTTAAGATGGATTCCAGTACCAGGTGACATGGTCACATGTCCTGTGAGACCCCCAAGCCTCCATTCTTCCCGGCCTGACGCACAGGAAGGCTTGCAAGTAAACAGTCATTTACAACCAATTGTCTTAGTTGATGGGAGCCATCAAGATTCCAAACCACCATTAATGGCCCACACTTTGCATAATTACAATAGGACCTCACAGTTATGTTTCATATTTCTAGATTCAGATACAAGAATGATACATACATACAAATAGGATGACCACACTGAGTAGATTATAAACTTTGTAATGATACCTTACAAGAGACCTTTTGGATGAAGCATATTCCAGTTACATTATATTCACTCATTAGCATATTTTAATAAAATCATATAGAGTGCAACGTCACACCCTCCTCCTGAACTTACTGCCAGAGACTTGGACGCTGTCCATGGCGGAGGCAGTATACCTAAAATTCATCTTTGGGCTCCCCTCTGGGGCAGACACTCCTGTGTCCCCCAAAAAGGAAGGTGACCCTGATCCAGCTGTGGGCTCACAGCTACCAGCTATGACAGACCCTTCACTGGCCAGGAAACCCCGCCCCCCCTTTCACTCCGGTTGGGCTTGCTTCCAGCTACAGAGTCCTTGGGGTCTGTTCCCACCGCAGCAGTCACCAGGACCCCAACTTCCAGCTCCAGGATACATGTCTCTGTGCCCCTCTTCCAATCCATTACAGCCAGTTCCTGCTTCTGGGCTTTTGTGCTTGTCTCTGGGCTTAAATTTCTGTGTCTTTTAAATCCAGGGTTTGCTGGTGGGCAGTGTCTCAAAGCAATCAGCTCTGGACAGATCCTGCCGACTACGCCACTGTGACGGGTTGAGTCACAGAAACCCCCTTGGGAGCTGCCACCTGATGTGCTGAGACTACCCCTGACCCGGTTTTCCCTGGCAGCTTGGGACTTCAGTACCCTGCCTTGCTGAGCCAGACACACTAGCCTGCTGCAAACACAGACCCAGGTCTGAACCACATCCCCCAAAAGCTGCAGACTTAACTGAAAACAGCTTCAGAAGTGCTCCGGTCTCCAACACTCAGATATCCAACTCCCAATGGGATTCAAACCCCAAATAAATCCGTTTTATTCTGTATAAAGCTTATACAGGGAAACTCATAAATTGTCTGCCCTCCATATCATTGATAGAGAGATATGCACAGCTGTTTGCTCCCCCAGGAATTAATTACTTACTCCGGGTTAATTAATAAGCCAAAGTGATTTTATTAAATATAAAAAGTAGGATTTAAGTGGTTCCAAGTAATAACAGACAGAACAAAGTAAGTTACCAAGAAAAATAAAACAAAAACATGCAAGTCTAAGCCCAATATAGTAGGAAACTGAATACAGATAAAATCTCACCCTCAGAGATGTTCCAATAAGCTTCTTTCACAGACTAGACTCCTTCCTAGTCCGGGCCCAATCCTTTCCCCTGGTACAGTCCTTGTTCCAGCTCAGGTGGTAGCTAGGGGATTTCTCATGACTGCTGCCCCCTTTGTCCTGCTCCACCCCCTTTTATAGCTTTGGCACAAGGCAGGAATCTTTTGTCCCTCTGGGTCCCCACCCCTCTTTCTAAGTGGAAAAGCCCCAGGTTTAAGATGGATTCCAGTACCAGGTGACATGATCACATGTCCTGTGAGACCCCCAAGCCTCCATTCTTCCTGGCCTGACGCACAGGAGGGCTTGCAAGTAAACAGAGCCATTTACAACCAATTGTCTTAGTTGCTGGGAGCCATCAGTAGATTATAAGCTTTGTAATGATACCTTCCAAGAGACCTTTTGCACGAAGCATATTCCAGTTACATTATATTCACACTCATCAGCATACTTTCATAAAATCATATAGAGTGCAAAGTCACACACCCCCATCTATCTATCTATCTATCCCCACACTCCCCCTTTCCCTCCCATGCACACTATCCATCCCTCTCTGCTCTGGCTAGCGGGTGTTTCGCTGGAGGATAACAGCCATTCTACTGCTGCTGGATGGTGTCATTCCCCGGGGATGCCTGGCAGAGAGCTCTCCACCAGGGAGGTGAGTTCGAATCCTGATGCCGACGGTGCGTCGCTCTCTGACACCCGCCCGGTGACGCTCTCTGGGCCGTGATCCCAGCCCAGCCGCCGGCCCAGGGCAAAGACCACGACGGAGACGCCGGCATTGGAAAGCACCAGGACGAGGCCGACGATGACGAGGTGAATGGTGTCGATGCGCCGGGGGTCGGTTCTCTCCACATCCCCTGCGCCAGTTGTGACCATTTCTAGGTGCCGCGTGCTGTCCGTGGGGCTGGGAGCTTCCCACTCTGAGAAGGGAGCAGGGGACAGCAGGTGAGTCTGGGCTCCCCTGGCAAACTCTGTCCCCCCAAACCCATCCGCTCCCCTGCTCGAAGGGTGCAGTGACCCCTTTGCCCCAGCCGTCCAGATATGGAGGGTCCCTGCTCCCCTTTACGGCCCCCAAGTTATGTGAGACCCTGCTTTCCCCCACTGTCCCCTGGATATGAGGGGGACCCTGCTTCCCCCACTGCCCCATGGATATGGGGGGGACCCTGCTTCCCCCCACTGCCCCCCCAGATATGGGAACCCCCCTTACCCCTAATTGTGGGGGATCTGTGCCTTGTAGCATATCTCTCTCTCTCTCTCTCTCTGTCTATCCCCCTGCTTCCTCCACTGCCCCATGGATGTGGGGGGGACCCTTCTTCCCCCAACTGCCTCCCCAGATATGGGGGGACCCTCCCTTGCCCCTAGATCTGGGGGATCTGTGCCCGGTAACAGCTCTCTCTCTCTTTCTCTCTCTCCCTGCGGTATCCCGGCGCCCCCCATGGTTCATCCCCTCTCACCTGTCACCGTGAGGCGGGTCCCAGGGTAACCGCGCCATTGCTCCCATTCGCTGTCGTTCTTCTGCACCCTGACGTGGCAGATGTACTCGCTGGCGTCCGACTCCCACAGCCGGTTGATGCGGATCGAGGCCATTCGGCTCCCCCGTGGGTTCCCGACCAGGACGATGCGGCCCCCGTAATCCGGGCGGGTGAACCCCTCGGTGTGATTGTAGATAAACTCACCATGGTAACCCCCCATGTCCAGTAAACCGGAGGTCCTGCAGCGGCTCGACCTCGCAGGGGTAGGTGAAGGCGCAGGGCAGGGTGACGGAGCCCCCAGCCGGCCCCGCAGGAACTCGGGCTGGGTCACCTGGTACCGGAGATCCTGGGCAGCCGCTGCAAAGACCTCCAGAGACACAATCCTGTCACCGCGGCCGCCCCCGGGGTCCCACCCACAGCCAGTGGGGCACAAACGCCCCCCAGCCTCCAGCCCCCTTCCAGCCCCCCAGCACCCACACTGCACAAGCCAGCCCAGCCCCAGGCCCCCGCCCCATTCTCCTGCCCCAGCCAGCCCCTCCCTGTGCCCCCGCCCCATTAACCAGGGAACCAATTGGCTAAGAGGGAAATGGTCAGTGAAAATGCAAATGACCTGGCTGGCAGGAGGGAGGGGCTGCTGGGCTCAGGGTACCTGTAACCAGACCCCTGGGGCTGAGTGGGAGGGAGAGATGCTCCCCGTCCCCCTGCACACCAGAGAGGGGGCTCATGCTGGCTCTGATGCTGTGACCAGAGCAGAGAGCTCGCTGCCTGGCCCCACTGGGACAGCAAGGGCAGCGCTGAGCATGGTGGGAGCTGAGACCCCAGCTGAGTGGGGGGACACCCAGGCAGGGCAGGGCAGGTCGGCTGCCAACCAGGATTGCCTGGTCCAGACGTGCTGCTGGGAAGTGATTACACAGCAGGGAGGGAGCTACCAGGGACACGGCTCAGGGGGGCTGTGACCCCAGGCCCAGCCAGCGAGAGGGAGCAGGTCCCACTCCCTTCCCCAGCAGCTGAATTCCAGACCCAGCTGCAGAAGGATCCCTCCTTGAAGAAGCTGAGGGAACTTGCTGGCCACAGCGCTGCAAACCCCCTTGGGGAAGGCTGCAGGGACAGAGTCCTGTGGGAGAAGGGATTCCTGTACTGGGAATGGGCTCCCCAAGGGGAAGTAAAACTGTGGGGAATCGGGAGGCAGCTGGTGGTGCCCCAGGAATCCACAGGGTTCTTCCCTTTCGAGCTGCTGTATGGGAGGAAAGTGAGGGGACCCCTGGACCTGAAAAGGGAGGATTAGGAGGAGAAGGAGGAAGACCCCCTGGTGGATCTCTTCCCTGAGGTGGGAGCCAATCTCCCCATCAGGTGTTCCCCATTCAGAGTCACTGGAAAGCAGCCCAGAACCTGGAGAGAGAGGTCAAGGACATGCTGGTTTTAGATGTGATCCAGCCATTCAACAGCCCGTGGGCCTCACCCGTGGGGCTGGTCCCCAAGGAAGATGGGATGATCTGGTTTTGTGGGGATTATTGGAAGCTTAAAGCCATCACAGTGTCCGATGCCTACCCCATGCCTAGGCCTGGGGAGATTCTAGACAAGCTGAGGGGGATGGAGAACTTGGCCCTGGCATACATGGATGACGTGTGTCTTTAGCCAGACCTGGGAGGGACATGTGTCCCAGGTGAACAGGGTGCTGGGCTGCCTCAAGGAGGCAGGACTGACGGTAAAAGCCGAAAAGTGCAAGGTGGAGATGATCAGAGATTGGCCCATTCCCCAGACCAAGAAACAAATCCAGGCCTTTATCAGGATGGCGGGGTGCTACCGGAGGTTGGTACCCCATGTTAGATCCCTAGCTGCCCCCACCCCTGAGCTACGTGAGAGGGGTGTGCCAAGGGGTAAGCCAGACAAGGGGGTCTGGACCGAGCAGTGCCAGAGGGCTCTCTGTATACTGAAGGAGACTCTAATCCAGGGCCCGGTAAATCTGGTAAACCCAGACTTTGCCAAGCCTTTTGCAGTGTTCACCGATGCCTCAGATGCAGGGCTGGGCACGGAGCTGATGCAAGCTGATGCTAAGGGGGGGGAGACACCCCACCGGGTACCTGAGCAAGAAACTGCTGCCCTGGGAGCAGAACTATGCGGCCTCGAGAAGAAATGCCTGGCCATGGTGCAGGCCCTTAGAAAGCTGCAGCTGTATCTATTTGGGCGGCGCTTTACTGTGCATACTGACCACTCTCCTCCGACGTGGTGGCGTCAAATGCAAGGGGCTGATGCCGAGCTGCTGGGGACAGAGACACCTGTTCAGAGGGTGGCCAAGGTCCAGATGGGGGCTCTTAACCATCTTAACTCCGTGACACACCCCAGACAGTTTGACATCAGCTCTGCCTAGCCTGCTTGATGGCCCATTAAGGACCATCACTACACAACTGACCCATTGAGAGACGGGAAATACGCCTTGTGACTCAGCAAGGCAGGGACCTGCCTATTGTGACGAACTGAGGCTGTTCTTAAAGTGGTCTGTGAATGCTGACAGGGGAGTGTGGCTAGGATAGTTTGCATTGGGGGATGGGAGGCTGACCGATGGATAATACCTGAGCAGGTAACATGAGAACCCAGGAGGGGGCTGGGGCCAGGTGACACCTTTGCCCGGGAAACTGAACAAAAGCTGGGGGAGTGGTGGCTGAAGGGAGAGTCGGGGGAAGCTGGCTGGTGAGGTGGCTGGAGGGGGCAGAGAGGGACGGGACTCTGACCTCCCAGGGGGGCTAGGGTGCCCGGGGACCCCCAGATGGACCTAACTGAGGGGCATCCTGTTGTCTGCGCCTGCAAGACCTGTCTTGGACTGTATTCCTGTCGTCTAAATAAACCTTCTGCTTTACTGGCTGGCTGAGAGTCATGGTGAATCGCAGGAAGCCGGGGGTGCAGGGCCCTGACTCCCCCATACTCCGTGACAACTGGTGGCAGCGGTGGGATCTACTGCACCCCGTGGACGGCGCTTCCTGCAGTAAGTGACTGGGGAGAAGTAAAACGAAGGGGGATTGACGGGGACCAGGCGTGCTGAGGAGTCAGAGAGAAACGGTTATCACCCCTGGGAGTGTGTGGCCAGCGAGAAGGACTTTTGCAGTAACAGGGTCCCCCGGGGGATCGCAGCGAGTGGTCCCAGGGGCGGAGGAGTCTGCAGCTCGACCCTGGCAGAGAGGTGGTGACCTCGAGAAGGGCTGGCACACTAGGGGTCTCCCTGGAGACTGTGGGGAGCGGTGAGCACACAGGCCTGTGAGTGGCCAGCAGGAAGATGTATGCCAAGCGGCTTAAGAGTGACCTGGTGGAGCTGTGCAAGCAGAGGGGGGTGCGCATTGGGAAGCTCACCAAAGAACAGCTCATTGCCCAGCTGGAGAAGCGAGATCGCGCGAATGAACTGATCCCTGTCTCTGAGGGAAGCAGCCTGGCAGATGCAGCGCAGGCCCCAGTGTCTGTCCCAGCTGGGAGTGGTCAGCCGGCTGCTGAGGGCTTCCAGAGACCCCTCCTTCCTATGCCTAGGGGAAGGGTGGGGAGGAGCCCAGCAAATACCGAGGGCGCAGTGACCCCCCCGGCCAGCAGGGGATCCTCCCGGCCACGAGCGGCATCCGTGGAGTGGAATGGGCTGGAATGGGAGATAGAGCTAAAACTGAGAGAGCTGGAGGATCGTGAACACCAGAGACAGCATGAACGGGAGGAGAATGAGAGACAGAGGCATCATGAACTGGAGCTGGCGAGGATGAAGGGCCGCGGGGCCCCGGCTGCGGTGAGTGAGGGGGGACCCAGGACTGCACGGAGCTTTGATAAGTGCATCCTGGCCCCACGTAAGGAGGGGGAGGACATGGATGACTTCCTGGATGCCTTTGAGACGGCCTGCGAGCTGCACCAGGTTGATCCTGCGGACAGACTCCGGGTTCTCACCCCCTTACTGGACCCCAAATCCGTGGCATTGTACCGCCAACTGGAAGAGGCGGAGAAAGGGGACTACGAACTATTCAAAAAGGCCCTGCTACGTGAGTTTGGGCTGACTCCTGAGATGTACCGGGAAAGGTTCCGGAGTCAGGATAAAACCCCTGAGATCTCATATCTGCAACTAGCTGTCCGCATGGAGGGATACGCCAGCAAGTGGGCTGATGGGGCCCAGACAAAGGAGGACCTGGTTAAACTACTGGTATTGGAGCAACTGTATGAGCGGTGCCCATCCGACCTGAGGCTGTGGTTGGTGGACAAAAAGCCAGAGAACCCGCGACATGCAGGGCGGCTGGCCGATGAGTTTGTAAAGAGCCGGTCAGGGGATAACAGGGAGGAGTCCCAAAGGAGCAAGCCCGCCGCGATGCAGAGAGAGAGTCACCCGGGTACCTCCCAAAAGGGGAATGTGGGGAATCCCCTCCCATGGGGAATGCCCAGCGTCAGGGACAACCGACCGGCTCGAGGGGACACATGGGACATGGTCTGCTATCACTGTGACCAGAGAGGTCACATACGGGCCCAGTGCCCCAGACTCAGGGACAGACTGAGCAGACCAAACCCACAGAGGGTTGACTGGGTAGAGACCCAGCCGGGCGAGAGGCAGCACTCCCAGGGAAGGGGGGCTGGCAGCATACCACCTGCTAAGGAGGGAGGAGAGCTCCAGGCCAGCTCCTCTGGGGGGCTGGATGCTCCAGACTCAGGGTTTTTGGTTTATACGGTGGGCGCGGGGCGGTCCCTCCGGAGAGAGTACCTTGTTCCCCTGGAGGTGGATGGGAGGAAGGTCGATGGATACTGGGATACGGGCGCAGAGGTGACACTGGTCCGGCCCGAGGTGGTGGCCTCAGATCGGATGGTGCCCAACACCTTCCTGACTCTGACGGGGGTGGGTGGGACCCCATTCAAGGTACCTGTGGCGAGGGTACGCCTGAAGTGGGGGCCCAAGGAGGGCCCCAAGGACGTGGGGGTACACCCGTATTTGCCCACGGAGGTGTTGATGGGGGGGGGACCTTGAGGACTGGCCAAGCAACCCACAAAGTGCACTGGTTGTGACCCGCAGTCAGAGCCGGCGAGGGGCACTGCGCCCTGGCCTTGGGGAGGGTGCCTTGCCCGAGGCGCAGGACCCTAACCTGGTCGGGAGGGAACGCCCAGGGACACGGCTCAGGGAGGCTGCGGCTTCAGACCCAGCCGGCGAGAGAGAGCAGGTGGCCATCCCTGTCCCAGCTGCTGAGTTCCAGGCCGAGGTGCAGAAAGATCCCTCCTTGCGGAAGATAAGGGACCTGGCCGACCTCGGTGCGGTACAAACCATGGGGAGAGGTGGCCGGAAAAGGTTCCTGTGGGAGAAGGGGTTCCTGTACCGAGAATGGGCTCCCCCAGGGAAAATGGAGTCAGGGGGGATCAGGAGGCAGCTGGTGGTACCCCAGAAGTATCGCCGCCAGCTGCTGTACCGGGCCCATGACACCCCCCTCCCAGGGCACCAGGGAACCTGGCGTACCCAGCAGAGGCTGCTACGGAGCTTTTACTGGCCTGGGGTCCTTGTTACTGTCCGGCAGTACTGCCGATCCTGTGACCCCTGTCAGAGGGGGAGGAAGGCCCGGGACAAGGGGAAAACGGCTTTAGGACCCTTGCCCAGCATAAAGGAGCCTTTCCGGAGGGTGGCCAAGGTTAAAAGGGGGGCTCTGAACCAAGAGAGCCTGAAGCACAGACCTCCAGACTGGAGCGCTGGGGAAAGACCCCAGCTCAGTTGGAACCCCAGGGGTATTGGGGTGGGAAAAGGGCACAGGCCGCATAAACCTTCCCACAGGTGAACTACGAGTGCCATCGAGCACCCCCGACCTGAGGGGGGGCGTGAAACGAGAGGGGCCTGGTGTAATTCTGACCGAGGAAAGTAAGGGATGCTGGGGCATCCATGGGAACGGGGGGAGGTTCGAACTTCCCCGGGTCACTGGCTGAAGTGACCCCGCTCAGTTCGGTCTCGAAGGGGGGAGAGATGTGACGAACTGGGACTGTTCTTAAAGTGGTCTGTGAATGCTGACAGGGGAGTGTGGCTAGGATAGTTTGCATTGGGGGATGGGAGACTGACCGATGGAGAATAGCTGAGCAGGTAACATGAGAACCCAGGAGGGGGCTGGGGCCAGGTGACACCTCTGCCCGGGAAACTGAACAAAAGCTGGGGGAGTGGTCGCTGAAGGGAGAGTCGGGGGAAGCTGGCTGGTGAGGTGGCTGGAGGGGGCAGAGAGACGGGACTCTGACCTCCCAGGGGGGCTAGGGTGCCCGGGGACCCCCAGATGGGCCTAACTGAGGGGGTCCTGTTGTCTGTGCCTGCAAGACCTGTCTTGGACTGTATTCCTGTTGTCTAAATAAACCTTCTGCTTTACTGGCTGGCTGAGAGTCATGGTGAATCGCAGGAAGCCGGGGGTGCAGGGCCCTGAGTCCCCCATACTCCGTGACAACCATTCATCCCCATAACGAGTGGCACTGGGGGGATACTGGGAACCTGGAGTGTCTGAGGGAATTGCTGGTGTGACTCATGGTTCGCCAGTGGGGTGAGACCGAAGTCCTCTCTGTCGGGCTGGTTTGGTGCCTGGGTGTGCAAAGGACCCCAGCCTTGGGCGGGGTCTGCCCTGCTCTGAGCAATTTGTCCTGGATTGAGGCTCTTGGTTGTGTCCCACCAGAGGCAGCATCGGTACAGCGATACTGCTTCTCACCACTGCCCCCCAGATATGCGAGACTCCTGCCTTGCTCCTGGATGTGGGGGATCTGTGCCTGGTAACAGCTCTCTCTCTCTCTCTCTCCCCCCTGCGGTATCCCGGGGCCCCCCACGGTTCATCCCCTCTCACCTGTCACTTTGAGGTGGGTCCCAGGGTGACGGCGCCATTGCTCCCATGTGCCGTCGTTCTTCTGCACCCTGACGTGGCAGACGTACACTCTGGCGTCCGACTCCCGCAGCCGGTTGATGCAGATCGAGGCCGTTCGGCTCCCCCGCGGGTCCCCGACCAGGACGATGCGGCCCCCGTAATGCGGGTGGGTGAACCCCTCGGTGTGATTGTAGATAAACTCACCAAAGAATCCCCCCCGTCTCCAGTAAACCCGGACGTCCCACAGCGGCTCGATCTCGCGGGGGTAGGTGAAGGCGCAGGGCAGGGTGACGGAGCCCCCGGCCGGCGCCGACAGGGACACGGGCTGGGTTATCTGGTACCGGAGATCCTGGGCGGCCACTGCAAAGACCCAGAGGCACAATCCCGTCACCACGGCCACCCCCGGGGTCCCACCCACAGCCAGCGGGGCACAAACGCCCTCCAGCCTCCAGCCCCCTTCCAGCTCCCCAATACCCACACTGCCCCAGCCAGCCCAGCCCCATTCCCCCTGCCCCAGCCAGCCCTCCCATGCCCCCGTCCCATTCACCCCACCCAGGCCCTCCCTGTTCCCCTGCCCCATTCACCCTGCCCTAGAGCAGCCCCTCCCTGTCCCCACATCACCCCTTGCTGTTTGAGTCTCCCCAGTGACAAGGGGGCCGCGCCCCAGTTCTGTGCACCCCTGAGTCACGCCCCAGGGCTCACCCCCCACCAGGGGCAGCAGCAGCAGCTCCCGCCGCATGGCCCCAGCGAAGGCGACTCCGGCCCCACTGGCTCTGCTCCCCCCCCCGGCTCATTTGGGGAAGCTGGTGAGACCTTGGCCCTTCCTGTGTGAAATCCCCCCCCTGCCCTGGGCCAATGAGACACTGCAGGGAGGAGGAGTGGGGGCTGCTGGTTAGAGCAGGGGGGGCTGGGAGCCAGGACTCCTGGGTTCTCTCCCCAGCTCTGGGAGGGGAGTGGGGGCTGGTGGGTTAGAGCAGGGGGGGGCTGGGAGCCAGGACTCCTGGGTTCTCTCCCGGCTCTGGGAGGGGAGTGGGGGCTGCTGGTTAGAGCAGGGGGCGCTGGGAGCCAGGACTCCTGGGTTCTCTCCCTGGCACTGGGAGGGGAGTGGGGTCTGGTGGGTCAGAGCAGGGGGGGCTGGGAGCCAGGACTCCTGGGTTCTCTCCCCAGCTCTGGGAGGGGAGTGGGGGCTGGTGGGTTAGAGCAGGGGGGGGCTGGGAGCCAGGACTCCTGGGTTCTCTCCCCGGCTCTGGGAGGGGAGCGGGGGCGGGGAGCCAGGACTCCTGGGTTCTCTCCCCAGCTCTGGGAGGGGAGCGGGGTCTGGTGGTTAGAGGAGGAGGGGCTGGTAAGGGGCCAACTGGGGGCAGGGGCTGGGGCTGGCTGGTTCGGGGGGGTTGGGGGAACTGGCTGGGGGTGGGGGGGGTGAGGGCCGGCTCACCATCACAGCCTAGTTACCGGGGCCTGCTGCCCAGTGAGGTTTGCTTTCACACCAGTGCACACGCGCACGCACTAGTGACCCTGGGGCGGCCCGTGTGCCGGGGGCTGGTTCCCGGGGGGTGGCCAGGACCCCGGTGTCACTGCTGAGCCCCGCCCCAGAGTTGCTTGGGCCCCCAGACCCCCTCCCCCTCCGGGGGGGTACCCGGCTCAGAGACGCTGGTTCCTCTGCGGGTCCGGCTGAGCTGCTGGGACGTGGGAAAAGGGGAACTGGGGCAGCTAATTATAGTGCAGCGTGGCACCCAACCCCCCCGTCCCCTCCCCCACAGCTCCAGCGTCCCTTCCCCCCACCCCCCTGGTCCCCTCCCCCACAGCTCCAGCGTCCCTTCCCCCCACCCCCCTGGTCCCCTCCCCCACAGCTCCAGCATCCCTTCCCCCCGCCCCCCTGGTCCCCTCCCCCACAGCTCCAGCGTCCCTTCCCCTCCCTCTGGTCCCCTCCCCCACAGCTCCAGCATCCCTTCCCCCCCCCCCGGTCCCCTCCCCCACAGCTCCAGCATCCCTTCCCCCCCCCGGTCCCCTCCCCCACAGCTCCAGCGTCCCTTCCCCCCTGCCCCCCTCCCCCATAGCTCCAGCATCCCTTCCCCCCTGCCCCCCTCCCCCATAGCTCCAGCATCCCTTCCCCCCGCCCCCCTGGTCCCCTCCCCCACAGCTCCAGCGTCCCTTCCCCCCTGCCCCCCTCCCCCATAGCTCCAGCATCCCTTCCCCCCGCCCCCCTGGCCCCTCCCCCACAGCTCCAGCGTCCCTTCCCCCCACCCCCTGGTCCCCTCCCCCACAGCTCCAGCATCCCTTCCCCCCTGCCCCCCTCCCCCATAGCTCCAGCATCCCTTCCCCCCGCCCCCCTGGTCCCCTCCCCCACAGCTCCAGCGTCCCTTCCCCCCTGCCCCCCTCCCCCATAGCTCCAGCATCCCTTCCCCCCGCCCCCCTGGCCCCTCCCCCACAGCTCCAGCGTCCCTTCCCCCCACCCCCTGGTCCCCTCCCCCACAGCTCCAGCGTCCCTTCCCCCCACCACCCCCGGTCCCCTCCCCCACAGCTCCAGCGTCCCTTCCCCCCCACCCCCCGGTCCCCTCTCCCACAGCTCCAGTGTCCCTTCCCCCCCACCCCCCGGTCCCCTCTCCCACAGCTCCAGTGTCCCTTCCCCCCACCACCCCCGGTCCCCTCTCCCACAGCTCCAGTGTCCCTTCCCCCCCACCCCCCGGTCCCCTCTCCCACAGCTCCAGTGTCCCTTCCCCCCACCGCCCCCGGTCCCCTCCCCCACAGCTCCAGCGTCCCTTCCCCCCGCCCCCCTGGTCCCCTCTCCCACAGCTCCAGTGTCCCTTCCCCCCACCGCCCCCGGTCCCCTCCCCCACAGCTCCAGCGTCCCTTCCCCCCACCCCCTGGTCCCCTCCCCCACAGCTCCAGCGTCCCTTCCCCCCTGCCCCCCTCCCCCATAGCTCCAGCATCCCTTCCCTCCGCCCCCCTGGTCCCCTCCCCCACAGCTCCAGCGTCCGTTCCCCCCACCACCCCCGGTCCCCTCCCCCACAGCTCCAGCGTCCCTTCCCCCCGCCCCCCTGGTCCCCTCCCCCACAGCTCCAGCGTCCCTTCCCCCCACCCCCTGGTCCCCTCCCCCACAGCTCCAGCGTCCCTCCCCCCCTGAGTTCCCATGCCCCCCCTGCAGCCCCCCCACCCAATTATGCAGGCCCCATGGATCCCCCCATGTCCTCCAGCCCCCCCTGCACCCTCCATGCCCCCTGCAGCCCCCGTCCCCCGAATGACACCTGACGCCTGCACCCCAGTGCCCGGCGCCCCCCCCCCCAGATGCGGGGGCCGGGGGTGGCTGGGAAGCTCCGACCACAGGGCTGGCGGTGGAAGGGAAGTGACTGTAACACTGGTCTGCTCTGGGCCCAATTGCCCAATTTCTTCCCCCCCCCCCACCCGCCTCCCTCGGTTTCCTCCTCGCGGTTTTGCAACCGGCTCCCGCGTCCTGTTTTCCATCTTGAGTCCGGCCCCCGCCCTGGTCAGGGGGTGCTGGGCAGGGTGGCTGGAGCTCCGGGGAGCCAGACACCCAGCCCTGCGCACCCCAGAGATGCTGCTGCCACCGGGACACCCAGCCCTGCTGCTTCTGGCGGGGATCCTGCTTGGAGGTGGGTGTGTTCGGCCGGCCCTGAATCCCCAGGGCAGGGGACCATCTCCCCCGGCCTCCCCTGGGGCCCATCACCCCCAGCCTCCTGGCTTCCCCTGGGGCCCATCTTCCCCGGCCTCCCGCCTTCCCCAGGGGCCCATCTTCCCCGGCCTCCTGCCTTCCCCAGGGGCCCATCTCCCCCGGCCTCCCAGCTTCCCCTGGGGCCCATCTCCCCCGGCCTCCCGCCTTCCCCAGGGGCCCATCTCCCCCGGCCTCCCAGCTTCCCTGGGGCCCATCTCCCCCGGCCTCCCGCCTTCCCCAGGGGCCCATCTTCCCCGGCCTCTCGGCTTCCCTGGGGCCCATCACCCCCAGCCTCCCGGCTTCCCCTGGGGCCCATCTTCCCCGGCCTCCCGCCTTCCCCAGGGGCCCATCTTCCCCGGCCACCCGGCTTCCCCAGGGCCCGTCTCCCCCGGCCTCTCGTGCCCCGGCACCAGGGTGAGCTAGGCCTGGCTCTGATCCGGGACAGGGCCCAGCACCGGCTGCTCGGGAGGAAGTGCTGTGATGAGGATGTGACCTGGTGATGCCTGGCACGATGGGCACCCAGTGGCAGTCCCCAGGCACGACACGATACCAACAACTAATAATAAATCTGCCTTCCCTATTGCCCGGGTCGGGGGGGTCCCCTCTGCGCCCCGTTGGCTGTGGGTGGGACCCCGGGGCCGGCCGCGGTGACGGGATTGTGTCTCAAGGGGGTCTTTGCAGCGGCTGCCCAGGATCCCCGGTACACGATAACCCAGAACAAGTCCCTGTCGGCGCCGACCGGGGGCTCCGTCACCCTGCCCTGCGCCTTCACCTACCCCCGCAAGATCGAGCCGCTGCGGGACCTCCGGGTTTACTGGAGACGGGGGGGATTCCATGGCGAGTTTATCTACAATCACACCGAGGGGTTCACCTGCCCGGATTATGGAGGCCGCATCCTCCTGGTCGGGGACCCGCGGAGGACCCGAACGGCCTCGATCTGCATCAACCGGCTGCAGGAGTCGGACACCAGCGAGTACGTCTGTCACGTCAGGGTGCAGAAGAACAACGGCACATGGGAGCAATGGCGCAGTTACCCTGGAATCCACCTCACGGTGACAGGTGCCCCCATACCCTGGCTTCCCCCATGTCACCTGCTCCTATCCCCAGTTTTGCACCCTCCCGTGCCCTGGCGAATCCCCCACCCACCCGCAGCCCTGAGACCCTCTGTGCGTTCCCGGCTCCCTGAGTGCTGCACCCCGAACCCATGGCAGGAGCTCAGGGGCACCCCCACCAAGATCCCTTCCCATCCCCGACTGTGTCCTGGCCCCATCCGCCCGGGCGTCTCCTCTTCTGGGTGGGTCCGTGGCCCCATCCCGCAGCAGCCGGGCATGTCGGTGAGTGAATGTGCGTGCCAGAATGAGTGTCAGTTGTGCATCAGTGAGTGTTCAAGGATGCACATGCATGAACATGTTTGTGTAAATGAGAGTGTGGGAATGTGTCAGAGCTGCAGCGTTGGTGAGTGTGCAAGGATGTGCGCACGTGAATGTGAGTGTGCAAACATGCATGTTCCAAAATGAGCGTGTGTCTGCCTGTGCAGGGTTGCGGGTGTGAGCATGGCTGAGGGTGTCTGGGTGTGGGAAGCACGAGCGTGTGTGTGAGCGCACGTGCGGCCTTGGCGCGGCGTCTCCGAGGGAGGGCGCGGTGTCCACAGACATGCTGCGCACGCTCACACACCTGGGGTGTGCGCTGAACATGCGAGAGCCAGAGCGTGTGTATGTGTGTGTCCCCCTGGCTGTGCACACACGTGGGCAAGGGGCCACGCCTTGACCTAACGGCCCCCTTGATCTCGCTCTCCCAGCCCAAGCCTTGACGACGAACGCCCCCTGCACGGCGCAGGCGACGACCCCAGCCACAGCCACGACGCAGCGGCCAGCCAGGCCGGGGGCAGCCCCGGTGATTGGGGGGGTGCTGGCGGGGGCCGTCCTGCTGGCCGGGATCATTGGGCTGGCTGTGTACGGAGCCCGGAAGAGAACAGGTACCAGCACCCCTGGGGGAGCGGCTGGGGGGGGGGATGGACACGCACCACCGGGGCATCCAGCCCCTCATCAGTCCGCCCCAAGGGAGCTGCCGGGTACCCGCGCAAGGCATTGTGGGAAATTTCCCGGGGGGCACAGGGATGGGAGCGGGGGGAGGAGCCAAATGCTGCACCAGGTACATGTGTGTATCCTGCTGGGCGTGTGACACGGGCAGTAAAGTGTGATCCTAACCAGAATGCACTGCTCCCGCTGCGGCATCATGGGATTCAAAGAGTGACTGTCCGTCCATCCATCCTCACCTATCTATCTATCTATCTATCTATCTATCTATCTATCTATCTATCTATCTATCTATCTATCCCCATCCACCCCCTCTATCTATCTATCTATCTATCTATCTATCTATCTATCTATCTATCTATCTATCTATCTATCCCCATCCACCCCCTCTATCTATCTATCTATCTATCTATCTATCTATCTATCTATCTATCTATCTATCCCCATCCACCCCCTCTATCTATCTATCTATCTATCTATCTATCTATCTATCTATCTATCTATCTATCCCCATCCACCCCCTCTATCTATCTATCTATCTATCTATCTATCTATCTATCTATCTATCTATCTATCTATCCCCATCCACCCCCTCTATCTATCTATCTATCTATCTATCTATCTATCTATCTATCTATCCCCACCCACCCCCTCTATCTATCTATCTATCTATCTATCTATCTATCTATCTATCTATCTATCTATCTATCCCCACCCACCCCATCTATCTATCTATCTATCTATCTATCTATCTATCTATCTATCTAGCTATCTATCTATCCCCACCCACCCCATCTATCTATCTATCTATCTATCTATCTATCTATCTATCTATCTATCCCCGTCCACCCCAACTATCTATCTATCTATCTATCTATCTATCTATCTATCTATCTATCTATCCCCATCCACCCTTTATCTATCTATCTATCTATCTATCTATCTATCTATCTATCCCCGTCCACCCCAACTATCTATCTATCTATCTATCTATCTATCTATCTATCTATCTATCTATCTATCTATCCCCATCCACCCTTTATCTATCTATCTATCTATCTATCTATCTATCTATCTATCTATCTATCTATCTATCTATCTATCTATCTATCCCCATCCACCCTTTATCTATCTATCTATCTATCTATCTATCTATCTATCTATCTATCTATCCCCACCCACCCCATCTATCTATCTATCTATCTATCTATCTATCTATCCCCACCCACCCCATCTATCTATCTATCTATCTATCTATCTATCTATCTATCTATCCCCAGACACCCCCCATCTCCCTGAGCCCCCCACGCTCTGCCCCCCGGCATTGCCCCCCTGTGGGGTGTACCTGGGGGCTATTAACTCCTCTCCCTTCCTTTCAGGCTGTCGGCAGAAGGACCCCCCGGCCCGGTGAGTTGCCCTTTTCTGCTCCCCGCTGCCCGCATAACCCAAGGGGGCTGTGGAGGGGCCGGATTCAGAGCTGTGGGACCCCATACTTAGGGGTCTTTGGACAGCTGGAACCTCCAGCCCCTGGCCTGGGGCCCCAGATAAAAATAGGCGGTGCAGGGGGTCTCTTGCAGGGGGCCCATATTCCCTCTTGGGGGGCTGAATTAGCCCCTCTGAGCCCTGCGCCCCCTGCTTTACAACCCCCCATTGCCTGTGCCCCACGTGAGGCAGCAGCCTCCAGCCCCCAAGCAGGGGATTGCCCCAGTCCTCAGCAGCTGCGCCCATCCCCCTGGCATCAGGCCTGCGGCCTAGCGGCACCAGCACCAGCGGCTCCCCACTCGTCCCCCCAGCTGCCAGCCGGTGCCGGGGGGGGGAGGGGGGCAGGGGCCCCCCCAGCCCTGGGGCCCCCACCAGTGACTGTCCGCGGGTCTGTCTTGCAGGAGGGAGCGCGGCCAGTCGCAGGCTGAGGGCGGAGGCGAGTACATGGAGATCGGGGCGGGAGGTGAGAGCCCCCGTGGGGCGGCCCTGAAGAGCACTCGTCCCCTCCTCCCGTCCCTCCCCCTCTTCATCCGCCCCGTCCCCTCTGCTCATCCCCCTCCATCCACCCCGTCCACATCCATCTGCCCCATCCCCTCTGCCTGTCCCTCCCCCACTCCATCCACCCCGTCCCCTCTGCCTGTCCCTCCCCCTCCATCCACCCCGTCCCCTCCTCCCGTCCCTCCCCCCCTCCATCCACCCCGTCCCTCCCACCCTTCATCCGCCCCGTCCCCTCTGCCTGTCCCTCCCCCTCTATCCGCCCCATCCCCTCTGCCCATCCCCCTCCATCCACCCCATCCCCCCCATCTGCCCCATCTCCTCTGCCTGTCCCTCCCCCCCTCCATCCACCCCGTCCCCTCTGCCTGTCCCTCCCCCTCTATCCGCCCCATCCCTTCTGCCCATCCCCCTCCATCCACCCCGTCCCCTCCTCCCGTCCCTCCCCCCCTCCATCCACCCCGTCCCCTCTGCCTGTCCCTCCCCCTCCATCCACCCCGTCCCCTCCTCCCGTCCCTCCCCCTCTATCCGCCCCATCCCTTCTGCCTGTCCCTCCCCCTCCATCCACCCCGTCCCCTCCTCCCGTCCCTCCCCCTCTATCCGCCCCATCCCTTCTGCCTGTCCCTCCCCCTCCATCCACCCCGTCCCCTCCTCCCGTCCCTCCCCCCTCCATCCACCCCGTCCCTCCCACCCTTCATCCGCCCCGTCCCCTCTGCTCGTCCCCGCCCTCTATCTGCCCCGTCCCCTCTGCTCATCCCCTCCATCCACCCCGTCCCCCTCCATCTGCCCCATCCCCTCTGCCTGTCCCTCCCCCCTCCATCCACCCCGTCCCCTCTGCCTGTCCCTCCCCCTCTATCCGCCCCATCCCTTCTACTTGTCCCTCCCCCCCTCCATCCACCCCGTCCCCTCCTCCCATCCCTCCCCCCCTTCATCCGCCCCGTTCCCTCTGCTCGTCCCTCCCCCTCCATCCACCCCGTCCCCTCCTCCCATCCCTCCCCCTCTTCATCCGCCCCGTCCCCTCTGCTCGTCCCCCTCCATCCACCCCGTCCCCCCCCATCTGCCCCATCCCCTCTGCTTGTCCCTCCCCCCCTCCATCCACCCCGTCCCCTCTGCTCGTCCCTCCCCCTCTATCCGCCCCATCCCTTCTGCCTGTCCCTCCCCCCTCCATCCACCCCGTCCCCTCTGCCTGTCCCTCCCCCTCTATCTGCCCCGTCCCCTCTGCTCATCCCCCTCCATCCACCCCGTCCCCCCCCATCTGCCCCATCCCCTCTGCTTGTCCCTCCCCCCCTCCATCCACCCCGTCCCCTCTGCTCGTCCCTCCCCCTCTATCCGCCCCATCCCTTCTGCCTGTCCCTCCCCCCTCCATCCACCCCGTCCCCTCTGCCTGTCCCTCCCCCTCTATCTGCCCCATCCCCTCTGCCCATCCCCCTCCGTCCACCCCGTCCCCTCTGCCTGTCCCTCCCCCTCTATCTGCCCCATCCCTTCTGCCCATCCCCCTCCATCCACCCCGTCCCCTCTGCCTGTCCCTCCCCCTCTATCTGCCCCATCCCCTCTGCCCATCCCCCTCCATCCGCCCCATCCCCTGTGCCTGTCCCTCCCCCTCTATCTGCCCCATCCCCTCTGCCCATCCCCCTCCATCCACCCCGTCCCCTCTGCCTGTCCCTCCCCCTCTATCTGCCCCATCCCTTCTGCCCATCCCCCTCCATCCACCCCGTCCCCTCTGCCTGTCCCTCCCCCTCTATCCGCCCCATCCCTTCTGCCCATCCCCCTCCATCCGCCCCGTCCCCTCTGCCTGTCCCTCCCCCTCTATCCACCCCATCCCTTCTGCCTGTCCCTCCCCCTCCATCCACCCCGTCCCCTCCTCCCGTCCCTCCCCCTCTATCTGCCCCATCCCCTCTGCCCATCCATCCCGTCCCTTTCCTCTCTGCCTGTCCGCCTCCATCCCACCCCTCTGACTCCATCCACCCCGTCCCCTCTGTCCGTCCCTCCCCATCCCCCCCATCCCCTCCGTCCCCCTCCGTCCACCCCGTCCCCTCTGCCTCTGCCTGTCCCTCCCCATCTCCTCTGCCCGTCCCCTCTGCCTGTCCCCCCTATCCATCCCCCTCCATCTATCTAACTGTCCCCCTCCTACCTGACTCCACCCCACCCCACTCCTTCTATCCATCGACCCCCGTCCCCCCTGCCCTCCCTTCTCCCTCCCTCCATCCCCCTCCCCCTCCCCCTCACTCACTCCCCATCCCTGTCCCCCTCCATCCCATCCAACCCCCTCCCACCTCACCCCATCCATCCCCCGTCCCCCTCCCCATCCCGTCCCCCTCCACCCCATCCATCCCCCAGCCTCCTCCATCCATCCAACCCCTTCCATCCCCTCCCTCCCTCCAGCCCCCATGCCTTCGCTCACCCCCAGCTCCCCTCTGTCCAACCCCCCAGCCATACCCTGCTGGCTCACCCCCCATCTCTCGTTCCAGGGCAGGACGTCCCCCCGCCCCAGCGCCCCCCGAAGCCCCAGGACCCCGGCTTGCTCTACGCCGCCCTGGCGTTCGCCGAACCTGGCACTGCCCTGAGGCAGCCAGAGCCCCGCGGGGCCCCCACGGACGAGACCCTCTACTCAGCCGTCCGGGTCCGCTAGGGCCGGGGGGAGCCCAGACCCCCAGGGGAGGGGCAGGGGGCTGGAGAGGGGAAGGGCAGGCCACGGGTGGGGGGCAGAGCTGGATCGAGGGCAAATGGGGGGTGGTCCCTGAGTTGGAGCTGGGTTGGACATGGGGGACTCAGAGCCAATGAGGGACTGGGGGGGGGGGTCCTGCATTGGGAGGTTTGGGGGGGCAGAGCCTGGGGGAGTTTTGGGGGTGTCTCCCTCCAGGTGTTTTCTCCACACTCCCCAGCCCGATGTGGGGGGTGGGGCCCAAGGCCTGTGGGGCCCAGATCAGGCTGGAAGCTGGGACCCCCCATCTTGGGGGGATTCTTCCCCTCCCCCAGGGCCGCGGGGATGTGTCTGTCTGTCCGTCTGTCTGTCCGGCCGGGGGCAGCGCCTGGCCTGCCCCTCACCCCAATAAAGCTTGTCTGACCCTCGGATTGTGTGGGTGTGTACTGCAGCGGTGTGCGTCACACAACTTACACACTGTCTGCACCCCCACCCACCCCTGACACCCCCACGCCCTGGGCCCCCCTCCCACTGCGCTACACACACACACACACACACACACACACACACAGAGGTCTGTCTCTCTCTCTCTCACACACACACAGGCCTGTCTCTCTCTCTCTCTCTCTCTCTCTCTCTCTCACACACACACACACACACACACACACACAGACCCAGGCCTGTCTCTCTCTCTCTCTTTCTCACACACACACACACACACACACAGGAGGGGTTTGAAAACTGCCCTCTTGATTGGAAGGGGGGCAGCCTGGTCCCGCTCCAGGGGTCTAAATTCCCCCTGCATTTACTGCCCCTCCCCACTGCCCCTCCCCTCCACCCCCCGCCCCGTGTCCGACCTGGGAGCGCTCAGCCCCCTGTGAGCTCCCCACAGCGAGTCCCCCTGGGTGGGGCCCCTGGGGACCCCTCTGACACCCCCAAAGGGCCCTTGCCCCCCCCGCAGGTAGCCGGGACGCAGCCGGGTTATGAGCCGTGGGCATAGGACAGAGGTCGTTAGCACCGGGAGCAGGGACCTGCAGCAACGTCCGTCTGGGGGGGACCCAGAGTCCCGGCCTCTGACCCCCAAGTCCCAAACCAGCAGCCCAGCCTCAGCCCCGCCCCAGTCCCCCTCCCACCTCTGGGCTTCGTCTCTCTCCTTGGCAAACCGGTCCCCTGGGCGCTTCGTTCCCAGCCCCTCCGTCCGGCTCCTCGCGGGGGACGGGCCCCGGCCATGGGGTGCCGGGCTACAGTGTGTGGGCCGGTCTCTACACCCCATTAGCCCATCGCCGTCACCCCTGCCCTGCACCGATCCCGCCCCCTAGATACAGAAGTGACGTGTGGGGAAACTGAGGCACGTGCACAGAACTCAGAGACAGCGTTAAGGACATTCCCGCTTGGGCACAGTGGGGTGTGTGGGGGGAGCGGTTTGGGAATATGGATGTACCCGGAGGGGGGCGTTCGTGGGAGAGACGGCCGGGCAGAGAACAGTGCCGTGTGCAGGAGGGTCCTCGCTCCTGGGCGAGTTCGTCCCGCAGGCGCTGACCGGCCCTCAGAGAAGGTTTCGTCTCCAGCCCAGACGAGCTTTCCTCTGATCACAGAAAGTTCCCTTGGGCCAGAGGCGCGGAGGCCCCAGCAGGGGTCTGCGGCCGGGAGCTTCGGCTGGGCCTAGCCCCCCTGGCCCCAGTGATGTTGGCCAGGATGCCCGCGCCCACCTGACCCCCGGGGTGCGGCCGGGCCTTTGGGTTCCCTTCCCGCGGGCGGCCCAGGGCCCTGCTCTGTGCTGAGTTTCGGCCCTGGCCTCCAGCTTCTCCGGGTGGGTTTGAATTCTGATCCCGGCCAGCCCGGGGTCACGGCGGTTTGATCAGCATCAGCCCCCGCTCCAGGGAAAATAGCGACTGGTCCCGGACCCAGGAGTGACCCACCCGTAGTACCCCCTGCCCCACCGCACCCTTGCCCTCGGGCATCATTCGGGCGCGGGGCGGGGGGGAACCAGTCTGGTCACTCAGGGAGGGGACAGTGCAGAGGGGAGGGGCAGGTCCAGGGAGGAGAGGGGAGGGGTGGTGCAAGGGGCGGGACCAGATCAGGGGGCGGGGCCGGCGCAGGGAGGGGCGTGGTCAGTGCAGAGGGGCGGGGCCGGCGCAGGAGGGAGAGGGGCCGTTCAGTAGGGGTCGGTGTAGGGGGCGGGGTCAGTTCAGGGGGGAGGGGCCGGCGCAGGGGGCGGGGTCAGTTCAGGGGGCGGGGCCGGTGCAATGGGATAAATGCCCCAGGCTGACCCCACGCTCCTACCCCACTCCCGCCGCTCCCAGTCCGGCCCCGCTCCGCCCGGCCCGGCCCGGCCATGCCGATCCGCTTCGCCCCGCTGCGCCTCCCGCTGCGGCGCCGGCTGCAGACCGCCGCGGTCCTGCAATGGGTCTTCTCCTTCCTGGCGCTGGGTGAGGGGCGCTGGGGGTCCCTCTAGGGGAGGCTCTGCAGGGGGATGGCGTCCCCTCTAAACATCAGCTCCCCTGCCCTTCCCGGACGCCTGGGTCCCTTCTCTGGAGTGGGGGGGGGAGCCCCCCCACATACTGAAATGCTGGGAGTTGAGCCTTCCCCCCCATACGGACTGGGGGGGTCTTTCCCCTGCTCCCCCACCCTGCCCGCTGTGGGGGTCTCCCAAGCAGGCTCCCTGCTCGGAGCGCTGTGGGGGGCGGGGGTGTTAACAGGGGCAGGGGGGTGCTGAGACAT
Source organism: Glyptemys insculpta (assembly GCA_032172135.1). Classification (NCBI taxonomy): domain Eukaryota; kingdom Metazoa; phylum Chordata; order Testudines; family Emydidae; genus Glyptemys; species Glyptemys insculpta. The sequence continues at coordinate 16,693,884 of JAVMKA010000017.1, read as the reverse complement.
GCCCCCCCACCCGCTGGAGGGAGGGGTCCCTGATGCTGCTCTCTGCGGTAGTGGGGGGAGCGGTGCCCCCTGCCCCACACTCACCCCTGGGGCCGGTATGTGCCCCCTCCTCCCCTGGCCTGACTCAGGGCCAGTTCGAGAGGGGGCATTTTTGGGGGTGGATGGGAAAGTAAGCACCAGTTGTGGGGTGCATGGGGAGAAGTGGGGCTGGTGCATTGGTGGGCAATGGGGGGTGGGTACATGGGGGGATGTATGGGGTGGAGCAGCCCGGAGTTGGGGGTGCATGGGGAGCAGCAGCCCTGGGGAGAAGTGGGGCTGGTGCATTGGGGGATAATGGGGGGTGGGTACATGGGGGGGGGGATGTATGGGGTGGAGCAGCCCGGAGTTGGGGGTGCATTTGGGAGAGGGGGTGCAGGGGGGAGCAGCCCTGTGGTGGGGGGTTGGGTGCACTGGGGGGGCTGGTCCCTAACTCCCCTCTCTCCCCCCCGCCAGCCCAGTGCTGCCTGGCCCTGTTCCTGCTGGCGCTGCTGGGGGATCTCTGGCTGCCGGCCCTGCTCTACGCCGCCTGGCTCTACCTGGACCGGGAGACCCCGGCCCGCGGGGGGCGCCGCTCGCCCTGGGTCCGCAACTGGCCCGTCTGGCGGCACTTCCGGGACTATTTCCCCATCACGGTGAGACCCGGGGCTCCCCCCCCCCGGGCCCCGTATCGCGGTCCCCCCCGGTGGCCCTTGGGTGGGGGGGGCTTCCCTCCCCAGGCCCCATATCGCATGTCCCCCCCGGTGGCCTTTGGGTGGGGGGAGCTTCCCTCCCCAGGCCCCATATCGCATGTCCCCCCCGGTGGCCTTTGGGTGGGGGACTGCCCCCCCGGGCCCCGTATCGCGTCTCCCCCGGTGGCCTTTGGGTGGGGGACTGCCCCCCTGGGCCCCGTAGTGCGTCCCCCCTGGTAGCCTTTGGGGAGGGGGGTGCTGTATCCTGCGGTGTACCCCACCCTGTGGTGTCTTGGCACCCCGGTATCCCCTGCCACGCTCCTGCTGCCCCGTGTCGGGGGGGGCCCCTCTCAGCCCTCCCCTCTCTCCGCAGCTGGTGAAGACGGCGCCCCTGGACCCCTCCCGCAATTACCTCTTCGGGTTCCACCCCCACGGGGTGCTGGTGGCCGGCGCCTTCGGGAACTTCTGCACGGAGGCCACAGGGTTCGGGGAGCTGTTCCCGGGGCTCACCCCACACCTGCTCATGCTGCCCTTCTGGTTCCGCCTGCCCCTCTTCCGCGACTACATCATGAGCGGGGGTGAGCGCGGCCCAGACGCCTGGGTTCTCTCCTGGCTCTGGGAGGGGAGTGGGGGCTGGTGGGTTAGAGCAGGGGGGGCTGGGAGCCAGGACTCCTGGGTTCTCTCCCTGGCTCTGGGAGGGGAGTGGGGGCTGGTGGGTTAGAGCAGGGGGGGCTGGGAGCCAGGACTCCTGGGTTCTCTCCCCGGCTCTGGGTGGGCAGTGGGGGCTGGTGGTTAGAGCAGGGGGGGGGCTGGGAGCCAGGACTCCTGGGTTCTCTCCCTGGCTCTGGGAGGGGAGTGGGGGCTGGTGGGTTAGAGCAGGGGGGGGGCTGGGAGCCAGGACTCTTGGGTTCTCTCCCTCCCTCTGGGAGGGGAGTGGGGTCTAGTTGGGGGTTGGGGCAGCCAGGACTCCTGGGTTCTCTGCCCAGGCAGCGCAGTGACTGTCCTGTTCTCTCTCTCTCTCCAGGTCTGGTCTCCTCGGACAAGGCCAGTATCTCCTACCTGCTGGGCCAGGAGGGTGGGGGGCAGGTGGCTGTGATCGCAGTGGGGGGCCCCCCTGAGTCGCTGGAGGCCCGGCCCGGGGCACTGACCCTCCAGATCCTCAGCCGCAAGGGGTTCATCAAGGCAGCCCTGCAGCACGGGTCAGTGAGCCGGGGCGGGGGGATGGCTGGGGGGGCAGCGGGGGAAGGGAGCTGGAATGGCTCAGGTTTGGGGGGGGACTCCTGGGGGGGAAATGGAATTGACGTGTGTGGGATTATGGTATGGGGGGGCTGGGGATTTCAGGGGGGGCTGGGAAGGGGGTTACCAAGTGGAGGGGGTGCAGCAGGGGAGGATTTGGGGGCAGGTGGGGCTGTGGGAATCCTGAGGGGAGGTGTGGGGGGGGGCTGGGGGAGCAGGGTGGAGGGGGGTGGTGTCAGGAGGGGCACAGATTGGGGGGGTGGAACTGCAGGGCAGTGGCTGGAGGAGTGGGGGGCGTTGGAGATGGGGTGTTGGGCAGGGCACAGATTGGGGGGCAGTGGCTGGAGGAGTGGGGGGTGTTGTGGAGAGGGGTTGTCGGGCAGGGCACAGATTGGGGGGAAGTGGCTGGAGGAGGGGTACATTATGGAGCAGGGGTCTCTGGGGGAGGTGTCCAGGGGAGAGCAGCAGGTGGTGCAGGGGGGCCCAGGACATGGGGGGGGGGGGGTGGGGGCCACGGCTCCGGGAGGCTCCCCCTGACCCGCCCCTCTCCCCACAGCGCCGCCCTGGTGCCTGTGTTCTCCTTCGGGGAGAACGAGCTGTTCCACCAGGTGCCGAACCCCCGGGGGTCGCTGGTGCGGGCCGTGCAGGAGCGGCTGCAGAAGCTCATGGGGCTGGCGCTGCCCCTGTTCCACGCCCGCGGGGTCTTCCAGTACAGCTTCGGCCTGCTGCCCTTCCGCAGCCCCATCCACACCGTGGGTGAGCCGGGGCCGGGAGCCAGGACGCCTGGGTTCTCTCCCCGGTGCTGGGAGGGGAGTGGGGGCTGGTGGGTTAGAGCCGGAGCCGGGAGCCAGGACGCCTGGGTTCTCTCCCCAGCTCTGGGAGGGGAGTGGGGGCTGGTGGGTTAGAGCGGGGGGGGCTGGGAGCCAGGACTCCTGGGTTCTCTCCCCGGCTCTGGGAGGGGAGTGTGGGCTGGTGGGTTAGAGCCGGGGCCGGGAGCCAGGACGCCTGGGTTCTCTCCCCAGCTCTGGGAGGGGAGTGGGGGCTGGTGGGTTAGAGCGGGGGGGGCTGGGAGCCAGGACTCCTGGGTTCTCTCCCCGGCGCTGGGAGGGGAGTGGGGGCTGGTGGGTTAGAGCGGGGGTGGGGCAGGACTCCTGGGTTCTCTCCCCGGTGCTGGGAGGGGAGTGGGGGCTGGTGGGTTAGAGCAGGGGGCTGGGAACCAGGACGCCTGGGTTCTCTCCCCGGCTCTGGGAGGGGAGTGGGGGCTGGTGGGTTAGAGCCGGGGCCGGGAGCCAGGACGCCTGGGTTCTCTCCCCGGCTCTGGGAGGGGAGTGGGGGCTGGTGGGTTAGAGCAGGGGGCTGGGAGCCAGGACTCCTGGGTTCTCTCCCCGGTGCTGGGAGGGGAGTGGGGGCTGGTGGTTAGAGCAGGGGGGGCTGGGAGCCAGGACTCCTGGGTTCTCTCCCCGCAGCAGCTTTGGGGTGCCGAAGTCGACACATCCTGTGCTGAACGGCTGTAGCGGGGAGCTGTTTGCCGGGGGTGGGGGCAGGGAGCGGGAAGAGACCCCAGCTGGGCTGTGGGGGGTGTCTGTCTGCAGTGCCTGGCGCGACGGGGACGTTGCCAGCTCTTCTCTGACCCAGTCCCCCCCCCCCCATGCCCGCCCCAGGGGATCAGGGCTATTGCCCCATACGGAGCCAGACTTTAACGGCGCGTCTCTGGGGTGGGGTGGGGGTGGCGGGTGGATCCGGTGCTAACCCCGTCTCTTCCCCTAGTGGGGGCGCCCATCCTGGTTCCCCGGACGCCCTGCCCATCTCGCGAGGCCATCGACCGGCTCCACGCCACCTACCTGGAGCAGCTCATCGCGCTCTTCGAGGAGAACAAGACCAAGTATGGGGTCCCCCCAGAGAAGCACCTCAACCTCATCTAGGGGCGCTGCCCCCCAGAGCCTGCCGCAGCACGCCGGGACTCTGATACGGGGGGTGGGGATCAGGCCCTGTGGGGAGCGGTGGGGGGGCTGCTCTGCTGGGGGGGCAGTTCTTATTGGGGGAGCCCCCCATGGGGAGCCCTTGGGGGCTTGTTTTGGTTCCCCCTTCAATGGGGAGGGGGCCCTAGAGGGGGAACTTGAAGGAACCCCAACTCCCTGGGCCAGACTTGGCTGCTCCCTGCCCTCCCACTTGTTGCCCCAGGGTCTGGCTGCCCATCTCAGGGTACCCCAGCCCCCCCCAGCAGGGGTGTGGGGCTGGCTAGGGGCTGTGGGGTGTGCTTCCAGCCAGCCTCGCTCTGAGTCAGGGGGCATGGGGCAGAGACTGCCCCTTCTCCTGCTGACCCCTGCCCCCCCACTCCCGCCCCCCCTGGATTTGCCTTGCTGCAATAGGGCAGCGGTTGTGCAACTGTGGCCGTGGGTCCCAGGGCTGTCTGGGCAGCATCTGCCCCCCCTCCCCCCCGTTACTGTTTGAAGTGGGCCTGGGCCAGACTGTAACTCCAGTCCCACGGGGCTTGCAATAAACCACCTTCCTGTGCAATCGGCTGCTGTCCTGTGTGTGGGGGACGGGGCGGCACTGGGGCAGGGGGTGCCGGGCTGCCGGGGTTTGTGTGTGTGGGGGGGGAGCGCTGCCTCCACCCTGCCTCAGGTCACACAGCAGCTCGGGGGCAGAGCCGGGGGTCCTGGGTGAAGAGCCAGCCTCTTGCCCTGAGGCACTCAAAGGTGGTGGGGGCTGGATGGTCCCAGGACTCCGCTGTAACCAGCCGGCCCCAGAGCAGGAGCCGGTTAAACATTTATCTTTCTGCAAACTCGGCCCAGGGCTGGGCAAAGGGCACCAGCAGACAGGCCGGGCATTGAGAAACCGAGGCAGCATGGCATAGGGGCTGGGGACACCAGCTTGGGAGCCAGGACTCCTGGGTTCTCTCCCTGGCTCTGGGAGGGGAGTGGGGGCTGGTGGTTTAGAGCAGGGGGGGCTGGGAGCCAGGACTCCTGGGTTCTCTTCTAACCCCCTATGTTCTAACTGCATTACATCCACTTCCTTACGAACACGAGCTGCCAGCCTAGGTCAGCCCCAAGGTCCGTCTTGCTCCGTGTCCTGTCTCTGACGCCGGCTGGTCCCACAGCCCCAGGGGGATTGTAGAGAACAGGGGAACGGTGGCGAGCCCCTGGGTGTCTTGTCCTGACATAGGGACCCCCGGCACGTGGGGCTGCCCTCAATGGACCTGCCCTCCAGGCACTGATCTCGGTGGGGTTTGACCTCGGTCACACCGTCCCCTGGCAGGGCATCCCACAGGCTAGTTGTGTGGCCAACCACGGCTTCCTCTGGTTTGTGTTAACCCGCTGGCGGGTGCCGCCGGATCGGGTGTTATGGGAAGGAGGAAACGACAGGCCTCGTGTTACAGCCCTGGGTCGTATCCTGCCCCCCGTCCCCCCCGAGTCGTCTGTTTCCCCCAGCCAGCAGCCCCGGTCTCGACGTTCCCTGCTTGTTGCCCTTTCCCCGGTCCGCTGGATGCTGTGCAGGAGGGGACGCCCGGAGTGGGACACTATGTCCAGGGGGCTGCCCCCCAGTGCTTTAGGGTACCACCATGGAACTCCTCACCCGAGGGGCCCATCTACCCTGGCATCCTGGCTGGCTCGAAGGGGGACGTGCGCCTCCTAGTGGCTGATGCCAGAAACACCAACTGCTGGGCAAAATATCCCAGCTCCCCACCCCCGCTTGTTTGAGGTTCTTTACCTGCCTGCCCCTCCCTGCAGCTGAGGGGGCTGGGCGCGGCTCCTGCCTCAGGCTGGGTGGGGGAGGTGGGGTGAGGCTGTGTAAGGGGGTGCAGGGCCCCCCTGGGGTGGGGGTGCAGTGGGTCTAGGAGGGGCCTGGACTCTGCCCCGATCATCCCCCACCCAGCTCTGGGCCTTGGATTAGGGCTGGGCATGGAGGGGGTTCCCTGGGCTGAGTGAAGGCAGCTAGTAGCAGCTCGTTAAACACTGAAGAAAATGAGGTGCAGAGGGGAGGTGCCTAAATCTAGCAGGAGTCCTGGCTCCCAGCCCCCCCTGCTCTAACCACCAGCCCCCACTCCCCTCCCAGAGCCGGGAGAGAACCCAGGAGTCCTGGCTCCCAGCCCCCCCTGCTCTATCCCACCAGCCCCCACTCCCCTCCCAGAGCCGGGGAGAGAACCCAGCAGTCCTGGCTCCCAGCCCCCCCTGCTCTATCCCACCAGCCCCCACTCCCCTCCCAGAGCTGGGGAGAGAACCCAGGAGTCCTGGCTCCCAGCCCCCCCTGCTCTAACCCACCAGCCCCCGCTCCCCTCCCAGAGCCGGGAGAGAACCCAGGAGTCCTGGCTCCCAGCCCCCCCTGCTCTAACCCACCAGCCCCCGCTCCCCTCCCAGAGCTGGGGAGAGAACCCAGGAGTCCTGGCTCCCAGCCCCCCCTGCTCTAACCCACCAGCCCCCGCTCCCCTCCCGGAGCTGGGGAGAGAACCCAGGCATCCGATCCACGCCAGGCCCTGGCTCTGAGTCTCTCCCTGCCCCCGCCCTTGCTTATCTCCTGCCCCGCCGGAGTCTCATGTCGCTCCTGGGGCCAAAGTGCGTCGTCGTGAGTGGGGCGAGGATCCGGAGCAGGGAGCAGGCCCCCAGGGCGTGGAGTTGGTGGTGAGAGCCCCCTGCTGCTGGGGGGCAGGGGCCAGGCTCGGGGGGGGAGGGCAGGGGCTGGGTGAATCTGTGCGGGGTGGGGGGTCAGTTCCTCTCCCCTCCCCAGGGTGTTGTGGGAGCCAGAACTCCTGGGTCCTACCCATCCACCCCACCCCCACTATTCCTCCACCCCCCCCCCCACCCCCAGAGCTTGGTCAGCCCTCCCATCTGTCCATCCATCTCCCACACCTCCCCATCTGTATGTCTCCCTTCCCCCGGGGCTCACGTGTCCTCATGCATTGGGGGGGGGCGGGGGTGTTTGTAAGGTAAACAGCCCCCATGCCCTGTCTCAGAGCCAGGACCATATAACCAGCCCCGTGCCCCACCCTAGAGGTGGCCACATCTTAGCGCCGGGCGAGGGGTCCCTGAATGAAGAGGTGGCCGGCCGGGCCTGGACTCTGTTCTCTCCTCGCAGCCGGGGGCTTCGTGGAGTCGGGCTCCCCCCAGCAGGATGACGGGTGCCCTGAAGAAGCACCTTGAGCTGCTGAGCGTTTTTCAGTGGGTTATGACCTTCCTCTTCTTCGGTAAGTGAGGCCGAGAGGGCCAGGGGAGGGGGGGCTGACTCCTGCAATGGGGGAGGTGGATGCTGCCAGATAGGCCTTTACACCATCCCCTGGCAAGGAGTTCCGCAGGTTAACAAAGCAGTTCCTCTTGTTGGTATTAAACCTGCTGCCTGTTAATTTCGTCGGGCGACCCCTGGGATCTTGTGTTGTGTGAAGGGGTAAATAACACTTCCCTGTTTGCTTTCCACACCCCAGCCCTCATTTTATAGACCTCGATCGTATCCCCCCTTAGGCGTCTCTTTTCCAAGCTGAACAGCCCCTGTCTTTTTAGTCTCTCCTCGTACGGGAGCTGTTCTGTACCCTGGATCACCTGTGCTGCCTTTCTCTGAACCTTTGCCAGTCCCACTAGATCCTTTTTGCAATGGGGCGACCGCATCTGCACACAGTATTCAAGATGTGGGCGTACCAGGGATAATATTTTCTGTCCTATTCTCTATCCCTTTCTTAATGATTCCCAGCATTCTGTTCACTTTTTTGACTGTCGCTGCACATTGAGTGAATGTTTGCAGAGAACTCTCCACAATGACTCCAAGATCTTTCGTGAGATGTAACAGCTAATTTAGGCCCCATCATTTTATATGTATAGTTGGGATTATATTTCCCCATGTGCATTGCTTTGCATTTATCAACATTTAATTTCATCTGCTATTTTGTTGCCCAGTCACCCAGTTTTGAGAGATCCTTTTGTAGCTCTTCGCAGTCTGCCTGGGACTTAACTATCTTGAGTAGTTTTGTATCATCTGCCAATTTTGCCACCTCACTGTTTACCCCTTTTCCAGATCGTTTATGAATAAGTTGAATAGAACTGGTACCAGTACAGACCCGTGGGGGACACCACTATTTACTTCTCTCCATTCTGAAAACTGACCATTTATTCCTACCCTGTTTTTCCTATCCGTTACCCAGTTATTGATCCAGGAGGGGACTTTCCCTCTTATCCCGTGGCAGCTGACTTTGCTTAAGCACCTTTGGTGAGGGACCTTGTCAAAGGCTTTCTGAAAATCTAAGTACACTATATCCACTGGATCCCCCTTGTCCACATGCTTGTTGACCCCCTCAAAGAATTCTAGTAGATTGATGAGGCATGATTTCCCTTTACAAAAACCATGTTGACTCTTCCCCAGCAAATTATGTTCAACTCTGTGTCTGACAATTCTGTTCTTTACTAGAGTTTCAACCAGTTTGCCGGTACTGAAGTCAGACTTACCAGCCTGTAATTGCCGGGATTACCTCTAGAGCCCTCTTTAAAAATTGGCGTCAGGTTAGCTCTCCTCCAGTCATCTGGCCCAGCGGCTGAGTTAGGGGACAGGTGACATACTCTGCAATGTCCTGAGTTCCTGCAGATCTGGGGTGATCCCATCTGGGCCTGGCGACGGATCGCTGTGTAATTGATCCATTTGTTCTACCATCTCTTCACTGGACACCTCAGTGTGGGGCTGGCCCTCAGCTCTGTCCTCCCCCCACAGGTGCCTTCTTCACGTCCCTGCTGTTCTACCTGCTCTTCACCCGCCTCTGGGCCGTCTCAGTGCTGTACTTCGTGTGGTGGGTGCTCGACCGCGACACCCCAGAGAGAGGTGAGTGTCCCTGACCCCCGACCCCGTGCCCCCCATCCCCCCTGAGCCAGCCAGCCCTGGGGCCGGGTGGGAGCCGCCACCCCCTAGAGGGGACAGGCCCCTGCCCCATTCCCCGCCCCCCTGAGCCAGCCAGTCCCTGCCCTGGGGCTGGGTGGGAGCCGTTGCCCCCTAGAGAGGACAGGCCCCTGCCCCATTCCCCGCCCCCCCTGAGCCAGCCAGCCCCCACCCTGGGGCCGGGTGGGAGCCAGTGCCCCCTAGAGGGGACAGACCCCTGCCCCATTCCCCGCCCCCTGAGCCAGCCAGTCCCCGCCCTGGGGCCGGGTGGGAGCCGGCGCCCCCTAGAGGGGACAGACCCCTGCCCCATCCCCCGCCCCCCTCAGCCAGCCAGTTCCTGCCCTGGGGCCGGGTGGGAGCCGGCGCCCCCTAGAGGGGACAGACCCCTGCCCCATCCCCCGCCCCCCTCAGCCAGCCAGTCCCTGCCCTGGGGCCGGCTGGGAGCCAGCGCCCCCTAGAGGGGACAGACCCCTGCCCCATTCCCCGCCCCCTGAGCCAGCCAGTCCCCGCCCTGGGGCCGGGTGCGAGCCAGCGCCCCCCAGACAGGATAGGCCCCTGCCCCATTCCCCGCCCCCCTGAGCTAGCCAGTCCCTGCCCTGGGGCTGGGTGGGAGCCGGCGCCCCCTAGAGGGGACAGGCCCCTGCCCCATTTCCCGCCCCCCTGAGCCAGCCAGTCCCCGCCCTGGGGCCGGGTGGGAGCCGGCGCCCCCTAGAGGGGACAGTCCTCTGCCCCATTCCCCGCCCCCCTGAGCCAGCCAGTCCCTGCCCTGGGGCCGGGTGGGAGCCGGCGCCCCCTAGAGGGGACAGGCCCCTGCCCCATTCCCCGCCCCCCTGAGCCAGCCAGTCCCTGCCCTGGGGCCGGGTGGGAGCCGGCGCCCCCTAGAGGGGACAGGCCCCTGCCCCATTCCCCGCCCCCCTGAGCCAGCCAGTCCCCGCCCTGGGGCCGGGTGGGAGCCGGCGCCCCCCTAGAGGGGACAGGCCCCTGCCCCATTCCCCGCCCCCCTGAGCCAGCCAGTCCCCGCCCTGGGGCCGGGTGGGAGCCGGCGCCCCCTGGAGGGGACAGGCCCCTGCCCCATTCCCCGCCCCCCTGAGCCAGCCAGTCCCCGCCCTGGGGCCGGGTGGGAGCCGGCGCCCCCCAGACGGGACAGGCCCCTGCCCCATTCCCCGCCCCCCTGAGCCAGCCAGTCCCCGCCCTGGGGCTGGGTGGGAGCCGGCGCCCCCTAGAGGGGACAGGCCCCTGCCCCATTTCCCGCCCCCCTGAGCCAGCCAGTCCCCGCCCTGGGGCCGGGTGGGAGCCGGCGCCCCCTAGAGGGGACAGTCCTCTGCCCCATTCCCCGCCCCCCTGAGCCAGCCAGTCCCCGCCCTGGGGCTGGGTGGGAGCCGGCGCCCCCTAGAGGGGACAGGCCCCTGCCCCATTCCCCGCCCCCCTGAGCCAGCCAGTCCCTGCCCTGGGGCCGGGTGGGAGCCGGCGCCCCCTAGAGGGGACAGGCCCCTGCCCCATTCCCCGCCCCCCTGAGCCAGCCAGTCCCCGCCCTGGGGCTGGGTGGGAGCCGGCGCCCCCCAGACGGGACAGGCCCCTGCCCCATTCCCCGCCCCCCTGAGCCAGCCAGTCCCCGCCCTGGGGCCGGGTGGGAGCCGGTGCCCCCTAGAGGGGACAGGCCCCACGTCCCATTCCCTGCCCCCCTGAGCCAGCCAGTCCCCGCCCTGGGGCCGGGTGGGAGCCGGTGCCCCCTAGAGGGGACAGGCCCCACGTCCCACCCCCATCTCTCTCCCCGCAGGCGGACGACGCTCAGACTGGATGCGACGCTGGCGAGTCTGGCAGCATTTGACTGATTATTACCCTGTCAAGGTAACGGGGGGAGGGTCAGAGGGGTCAAGAGGGCATCTGCCCAGCTCAGGGGGGTGAGGGAAGTGGGGGGGCAGTGGAGATAGGAAGGGGGGTTGGGGCAGTGGGGCCGGGACAGGGTGGGTATGTTTGGGGGGGGTCTTACCAAAGTCTGAATATTCAACCCCCCCTGACTGCCTGTCTGTCCGACCCTCCCCTGCCCCTTCCGGCTTATGTTTGTCTGTCCAAATTGTCTGTCTCTCTCCCCACCCATTCCCCGCTCCCGGGGGCTGCCCCCCTGCTCCCCCCTCTGCCCCACACCAACCGCTTCATGAGCCCCTGCTCCCACAGTGACCCCTTTGCCCCCCTCAGCACCCCCCTTTTATCCCCTCCGGCCCCCACGCTGACTTCGCTGCTCCCTCTGCCCCACAATGACCCCTGGCCCCTTCCAGACCCCCATGTCCCTCTCTGACCTCCGCCCCCTCCCCACTGACCTCTGCCGCCGCCCCGCGACCTCTGCCCCACAATGCCCCCCTCTGACCTCTGCTGTCCCCAGTCTCTGCCTGCCCCCCATTGACCGCTGTCCCACAATGACCCCTGGCCCCTTCCAGACCCCCATGTCCCTCTCTAACCTCCGCCCCCTCCCCACTGACCTCTGCCGCCGCCCCCCGACCTCTGCCCCACAATGCCCCCGGCCCCTTCCTAACCCCCATGTCCCTCTCTGACCTTTTCCCCCCTCTGCCTGCCCCCCACTGATTCTGCCCCCTCTGCCCCCTGCAGCTGGTGAAGACGGCGGCTCTGCCCCCCGACCGGAGCTACGTGCTGGGCTCCCACCCTCACGGCATCATGTGTGCGGGGGCCGCGGCCGCCTTCTGCACCGAGGGCCCCGGCTTCTCCCGGCTCTTCCCCGGCCTGCGGCCCAGCCTGGCGCTGCTGGCTGGACTCTTCCGCCTGCCCCTCTACCGCGAGTACATGATGGGCTTCGGTGAGGGGCCGGGACCCCCGGGCATGGGGGGCACAGAGACACTCCCCTCCCCCTGGGGCATGGTGGGCTCTGGGTCGGGCAGGGATGGGGGGCACAGACACCTCCACCCCAGGGACATGGTGGGCTCTGGGTCGGGCAGGGATGGGGGGCACAGACACCCCCACCCCGGGGGGTTCTGGGGGGGGAGGCAGGGATGGGGGGCACAGACACCTCCACCCCAGGGACATGGTGGGCTGGGGCGGGGCAGGGATGGGGGGCACAGAGACACTCCCCTCCCCCTGGGGCATGGTGGGCTCGGGGGGGGGGGGGGGGAAGGGACACCCCCCGGCACATGGTGGGCTCTGGGGGGGGGGTCAGGGACAAGGGGGGTGAACATGGCATCCCCCCACCCTGGGACATGGGCTCTGGGGAGGAGGACCTGGGGGGAGAAGCTGTAGCTGCCCCTCCTCCACGGCCATGTGTATACGGTGTGTGTGTCTCCCATCCCTATAGGGGGTCTCTCATCCCGGGGGGGGGGGCAGTTGGCCTTCTGGGCTCTGCCCCTCCCAGCTATAAAGAGTTTATTGGGGGGGGGGAAACCCCTGCTCCCCCCTCCCAGGGACCCCCCATGTCCAGGCCCCTTACCGGCGGGGGTGTGCCCGGGGGGTGGTACGTGTCCCCGCCCCTTCGGCTCCCCATGCTCTGGGAGGGGTTAATTGCTCCCTGGGGTGGACCTGGGGGAGCTGCCGGCTTGTTCCCTGGGGCAAAGGGGGTGTTTGACCCAGGATGGGAGGAGGTTGCTGCTTCAGCCCCCCCCAGCTCACTATCTCCCCCCCCCCCCCACACAGGGATGTGCCCCGTGAGCCGCCGCAGCCTGGATTTCCTGCTCGCCCGGCCCGGCAACGCGGTGGTGATCGTGGTGGGGGGCGCGGCCGAGTCGCTGGACTGCGCCCCCGGGCAGCACCGCGTCACCCTGCGACGCCGCACCGGCTTCGTGCGCCTGGCGCTGCAGCACGGGTGGGTACCGGGGGGTGGGGGTGGGGGAACTGGGGTAGGGGACGGGCGCTGGGTGGGTCCTGGTCGGGCACCCTGAGATATGGGGCTGGTGCATTGGGGTCGGACGCCAGGCTGGTGCATTGGGTGCGGGGGGCACTGGGGTGGTGAGCTGGGGCATGGGACGGGTGCTGCGTTGCTGGGGGACACCGTGTCGGGCGCCAGGCCGGTGCATTGGGTGGGTGCGTTGAGAAGGGCTGGGTGGGGGCACTGGGTGGGCGGACACTGGTGCCCGGGGCGGGGGAGCTGGGGCAGGGACCGGATGCTGCGTTGCTGGGGGGGCACCGTGTCGGGCGCCAGGCCGGTGCATTGGGTGGGTGCGTTGAGAAGGGCTGGGTGGGGGCACTGGGTGGGCAGGGGTGGGCGGACACTGGTGCCCAGGGCGGGGGAGCTGGGGCAGGGGCCGGGTGCTGCGTTGCTGGGGGGGCACCGTGTCGGGCGCCAGGCCGGTGCATTGGGTGGGTGCGTTGAGAAGGGCTGGGTGGGGGCACTGGGTGGGCGGACACTGGTGCCCGGGGCGGGGTAGCTGGGGCAGGGGCCGGGTGCTGCGTTGCTGGGGGGGCACCGTGTCGGGCGCCAGGCCGGTGCATTGGGTGCGGGGGGCACTGGGGTGGTGAGCTGGGGCATGGGACGGGTGCTGCGTTGCTGGGGGGACACCGTGTCGGGCGCCAGGCCGGTGCATTGGGTGGGTGCGTTGAGAAGGGCTGGGTGGGGGCACTGGGTGGGCGGACACTGGTGCCCGGGGCGGGGTAGCTGGGGCAGGGGCCGGGTGCTGCGTTGCTGGGGGGGCACAGTGTCGGGCGCCAGGCCGGTGCATTGGGTGGGTGCGTTGAGAAGGGCTGGGTGGGGGCACTGGGTGGGCGGACACTGGTGCCCGGGGCGGGGTAGCTGGGGCAGGGGCCGGGTGCTGCGTTGCTGGGGGGGCACAGTGTCGGGCGCCAGGCCGGTGCATTGGGTGGGTGCGTTGAGAAGGGCTGGGTGGGGGCACTGGGTGGGCGGACACTGGTGCCCGGGGCGGGGGAGCTGGGGCAGGGGCCGGGTGCTGCGTTGCTGGGGGGGCACAGTGTCGGGCGCCAGGCCGGTGCATTGGGTGGGTGCGTTGAGAAGGGCTGGGTGGGGGCACTGGGTGGGCGGACACTGGTGCCCGGGGCGGGGGAGCTGGGGCAGGGGCCGGGTGCTGCGTTGCTGGGGGGGCACCGTGTCGGGCGCCAGGCCGGAGCTGCTCCCCGGCTCTAAACCCCCCCCCCATCTTGTGGCAGGTCCGCCCTGGTGCCCGTCTATTCCTTCGGGGAGAACGAGGTCTTCCGGCAGCTCGTCTTCCCGCCGGGCAGCCGGCTCCGGCGCCTGCAGCTCCGCTTCAAGGACCTGACGGGCTTCGCGCCCTGCCTCTTCTGGGGGCGTGGGCCGCTGCCCTTGCCCTCGCCCCTCACCGTCGTGGGTGAGGAGACGGGGGAGGGGGCGGTCCCGGGCCCTGAGTCGGGCGGGGGGGGGATCCCAGCCCCCCGCTAACCCCCCCTCCGCTCTCTCTCTCTCTCCACAGTGGGGAGCCCCATCCCGGTGCCGCGCCGCCCCCACCCCACCCAGGCCGAGGTCGCTCACTACCACGGGCTCTACGTGGAGCAGCTGCGCCAGCTCTTCGACCGCCACAAAGTCAGCTGTGGGGTGCCAGCCTCCTGCCAACTCAGCGTGGTCTAGGGACCCCCGGCCGGGCCCCTCTGCCAGCCCGCCCCCCCCTCCGGCCTCCTGCCGGCTCAGCGTGGTCTAGGGACCCCCGGCCGGGCCCCTCTGCCAGCCCGCCCCCCCCTCCGGCCTCCTGCCGGCTCAGCGTGGTCTAGGGACCCCCGGCCGGGCCCCTCTGCCAGCCCGCCCCCCCCTCCGGCCTCCTGCCGGCTCAGCGTGGTCTAGGGACCCCCGGCCGGGCCCCTCTGCCGCCCCCCCCGGCCTCCTGCCAACTCAGCGTGGTCTAGGGACCCCCGGCCGGGCCCCTCTGCCAGCCCCCCCCCCTCCGGCCTCCTGCCGGCTCAGCGTGGTCTAGGGACCCCCGGCCGGGCCCCTCTGCCACCCCCCCCCCGGCCTCCTGACGGCTCAGCGTGGTCTAGGGACCCCCGGCCGGGCCCCTCTGCCACCCCCCCCCCGGCCTCCTGACGGCTCAGCGCGGTCTAGGGACCCCCGGCCAGGCCCCTCTGCCGCCCCCCCCCGGCCTCCTGCCAACTCAGCGTGGTCTAGGGACCCCCGGCCGGGCCCCTCTGCCAGCCCCCCCCCCCTCCGGCCTCCTGCCGGCTCAGCGTGGTTTAGGGACCCCCGGCCGGGCCCCTCTGCCAGCCCCCCCCCCCCTCCGGCCTCCTGCCGGCTCAGCGCGGTCTAGGGACCCCCGGCCGGGCCCCTCTGCCAGCCCCCCCCGGCCTCCTGCCAACTCAACGTGGTCTAGGGACCCCCGGCCGGGCCCCTCTGCCGCCCCCCCCGGCCTCCTGCCAACTCAACGTGGTCTAGGGACCCCCGGCCGGGCCCCTCTGCCGCCCCCCCCGGCCTCCTGCCGGCTCAGCGCGGTCTAGGGACCCCCGGCCGGGCCCCTCTGCCGGCCCCCCCCCCGGCCTCCTGCCAACTCAACGTGGTCTAGGGACCCCCGGCCGGGCCCCTCTGCCAGCCCCCCCCCCCTCCGGCCTCCTGCCGGCTCAGCGTGGTCTAGGGACCCCCGGCCGGGCCCCTCTGCCAGCCCCCCCCCGGCCTCCTGCCGGCTCAGCGCGGTCTAGGGACCCCCGGCCGGGCCCCTCTGCCGCCCCCCCCCGGCCTCCTGCCAACTCAGCGTGGTCTAGGGACCCCCGGCCGGGCCCCTCTGCCAGCCCCCCCCCCTCCGGCCTCCTGCCGGCTCAGCGTGGTTTAGGGACCCCCGGCCGGGCCCCTCTGCCAGCCCCCCCCCCCCCTCCGGCCTCCTGCCGGCTCAGCGCGGTCTAGGGACCCCCGGCCGGGCCCCTCTGCCAGCCCCCCCCGGCCTCCTGCCAACTCAACGTGGTCTAGGGACCCCCGGCCGGGCCCCTCTGCCAGCCCCCCCCCCCCTCCGGCCTCCTGCCGGCTCAGCGTGGTTTAGGGACCCCCGGCCGGGCCCCTCTGCCGCCCCCCCCCCGGCCTCCTGCCGGCTCAGCGCGGTCTAGGGACCCCCGGCCGGGCCCCTCTGCCGCCCCCCCCGGCCTCCTGCCAACTCAACGTGGTCTAGGGACCCCCGGCCGGGCCCCTCTGCCGCCCCCCCCGGCCTCCTGCCAACTCAGCGTGGTCTAGGGACCCCCGGCCGGGCCCCTCTGCCGCCCCCCCCGGCCTCCTGCCAACTCAGCGTGGTCTAGGGACCCCCGGCCGGGCCCCTCTGCCAGCCCCCTCCGGCCTCCTGCCGGCTCAGCGCGGTCTAGGTCCCCTTCTCCACTACACCCCCCGGCCAGTTTAGCATTAGCGGGGGACCCCCCTGCGCCCAGTCCACAGGGTTCTGCCAGTTCGGCCTCGTCTCGGGGTCCTGCGCCCCCCACGCAGGCCCCTCCCCCTGTCCGGCTGGCTCGGGGTCACCTGGCTCGCGCTGCACCCCCCGGCCAGGCCCCCACCTTGTCCCGCTGCTGTGTGGCCTGTGGCAGCCCGCGCCGGGCGGGTCCGCGTCCTGCCCTCAATAAAAGCTCGGAGAGTTCATTGGGCACCTCCCGGCTCCAGGGCCTTTTTATACCTCCGCAGCCCCAGGGCTGCAAACCAGCCCCCTAACTCCCTCCTCTCCACGGACCGAGAGCGGGGGGCCCTGCCCAGACCCCCCAGCTGAGATAGGGGGCCTGTTGTGGGGGGGCCCTGCCCAGACCCCCCAGCTGAGATATGGGGCCTGTTGTGGGGGGCCCTGCCCAGAACCCCCCCACTCCCTCCTCTCCACGGACCGAGAGCGGGGGGCCCTGCCCAGACCCCCCAGCTGAGATAGGGGGCCTGTTGTGGGGGGGCGCTGCCCAGACCCCCCAGCTGAGATATGGGGCCTGTTGTGGGGGGCCCTGCCCAGAACCCCCCCACTCCCTCCTCTCCACGGACCGAGAGCGGGGGGCCCTGCCCAGACCCCCCAGCTGAGATATGGGGCCTGTTGTGGGGGGCGCTGCCCAGACCCCCCTAACTCCCTCCTCTCCACGGACCGAGAGCGGGGGGCCCTGCCCAGACCCCCCAGCTGAGATATGGGGCCTGTTGTGGGGGGCCCTGCCCAGAACCCCCCCACTCCCTCCTCTCCACGGACCGAGAGCGGGGGGCCCTGCCCAGACCCCCCAGCTGAGATATGGGGCCTGTTGTGGGGGGCGCTGCCCAGACCCCCCTAACTCCCTCCTCTCCACGGACCGAGAGCGGGGGGCCCTGCCCAGACCCCCCAGCTGAGATATGGGGCCTGTTGTGGGGGGCCCTGCCCAGACCCCCCCCCCACTCCCTCCTCTCCACGGACCGAGAGCGGGGGGCCCTGCCCAGACCCCCCAGCTGAGATAGGGGGCCTGTTGTGGGGGGGCGCTGCCCAGACCCCCCAGCTGAGATATGGGGCCTGTTGTGGGGGGCCCTGCCCAGACCCCCCCCACTCCCTCCTCTCCACGGACCGAGAGCGGGGGCCCTGCCCAGACCCACCAGCTGAGATATGGGGCCTGTTGTGGGGGGGCGCTGCCCAGACCCCCCAGGTGAGATATGGGGCCTGTTGTGGGGGGCCCTGCCCAGACCCCCCCCACTCCCTCCTCTCCACGGACCGAGAGTGGGGGGCCCTGCCCAGACCCCCCAGCTGAGATATGGGGCCTGTTGTGGGGGGCCCTGCCCAGACCCCCCTAACTCCCTCCTCTCCACGGACCGAGAGCGGGGGCCCTGCCCAGACCCCCCAGCTGAGATATGGGGCCTGTTGTGGGGGGGCCCTGCCCAGACCCCCCAGCTGAGATATGGGGCCTGTTGTGGGGGGCGCTGCCCAGACCCCCCTAACTCCCTCCTCTCCACGGACCGAGAGCGGGGGGCCCTGCCCAGACCCCCCAGCTGAGATATGGGGCCTGTTGTGGGGGGGCCCTGCCCAGACCCCCCAGCTGAGATATGGGGCCTGTTGTGGGGGGGCCCTGCCCAGACCCCCCAGCTGAGATATGGGGCCTGTTGTGGGGGGCCCTGCCCAGACCCCCCCCCACTCCCTCCTCTCCACGGACCGAGAGTGGGGGGCCCTGCCCAGACCCCCCAGCTGAGATAGGGGGCCTGTTGTGGGGGGGCACTGCCCAGACCCCCCAGCTGAGATATGGGGCCTGTTCTGGGGGGCCCTGCCCAGACCCCCCCCCCACTCCCTCCTCTCCACGGACCGAGAGTGGGGGGCCCTGCCCAGACCCCCCAGCTGAGATATGGGGCCTGTTGTGGGGGGCCCTGCCCAGACCCCCCCCCCACTCCCTCCTCTCCACGGACCGAGAGCGGGGGCCCTGCCCAGACCCCCCAGCTGAGATATGGGGCCTGTTGTGGGGGGCCCTGCCCAGACCCCCCCCCACTCCCTCCTCTCCACGGACCGAGAGCGGGGGCCCTGCCCAGACCCCCCAGCTGAGATATGGGGCCTGTTGTGGGGGGGCGCTGCCCAGACCCCCCAGGTGAGATATGGGGCCTGTTGTGGGGGGCCCTGCCCAGACCCCCCCCCACTCCCTCCTCTCCACGGACCGAGAGCGGGGGGCCCTGCCCAGACCCCCCAGCTGAGATAGGGGGCCTGTTGTGGGGGGCCCTGCCCAGACCCCCCCCACTCCCTCCTCTCCACGGACCGAGAGCGGGGGGCCCTGTCCAGACCCCCCAGCTGAGATATGGGGCCTGTTGTGGGGGGCCCTGAGATAGGGGGCCTGTTGTGGGGGGCCCTGCCCAGACCCCCCCCCCCACTCCCTCCTCTCCACGGACCGAGAGCGGGGGGCCCTGCCCAGACCCCCCAGCTGAGATATGGGGCCTGTTGTGGGGGGCGCTGCCCAGACCCCCCAGGTGAGATATGGGGCCTGTTGTGCCGGCGCTGCCCAGCGCCCCCCCCCCAAGTCAGGCTGGGATGAAGGATTTGGGAGTGACAAAGGGGGGGGGGCATTCCTGTGCGCACAGACACCTGTTCCTCCCCCAAAGGGGCTGGGCGGGGTGGGGGTGGGGCGGGGGGGCGCTGCTGCTCGGTGACTCATGGAAATTTCCTCTGCGTGCCTGAGCCCTGGGAAAGCTGGGGGGGGGGGCTGTAGGTGCTGGGGGGGGCACCTTCTCTCACTCCTGTTCATCTTACCATGCACCGGACGCCTGGGTCCCTTCCCCTTCATGGCCCAGCTAAGGCGACCAGATGTCCCGTTTTTAAAGGGACAGTCCCAGTTTTTGGGGGACTTTTTCTTATCTCGGCGCCTATTACCCCCCTCCTGTTTTTTCACAGTTGCTGTCTGGTCACCCTAGGGCCAGGCTCCCTGCTCACCATGCACCGGACGCCTGGGTCCCTTCCCCTTCATGCACCGGGCTCCCGCCCCCCATGCACCGGACGCCTGGGTCCCTTCCCCTTCATGCACCGGGCTCTCCCTCCCCCCTCGCACCTGCGTGTGCTCGCGACAGGCCTTTTGCTTTGCAGCTACGTGACCTCCGGGATTCCCTCCCGCAGCAAAAGGGTGGGGGTGGGGGTGGGGGGGAACGAGGGGGCTGTGGTTTGGGGGGGACCCCCGCCCCCAGGAAAAGGGAGCGCCCCTCACCCCACCGCAGGCACCGCTGGGATTCGAACCCAGGATCTCCTGTTTACTAGACAGGCGCTTTAACCAACTAAGCCACGGCGCCGGGCTGGTGGGCTGGGCGCCGGGCGCCCCAGCTCCCTGCTGGCTACGCGGGGGGGCCGGAATAAGTGTGTGTGTGGGGGGGAGCAGCTCTCTCTGGCTCTACCGCCCCCCTCCAAACCGGTGTCCCTGCGAGTTGAATTGGGAGTCAATCCGGATTGACACCCAGGAAACGCCAGCAGCAGCCTTTGGCCTTGCTCCGGATTCCCCCCCGCCCCCACGTGTGGAGGAGGTCCAGAGCCTGGCCTGGCTCGGGGGGAGTTATGGGGTTAGGATGGGGGGGCTGGGAGTGGGCTCTTTGCCTAACCCAGCCCCCTCTCCCCGTCTGGGACCCCCAAGGCGGGCAGTGTTTACATGTGGCTGGCAGGAGGGGGGGGGGGTGTCTTGGCCTCGGTGGGATCACCCTGTGTGTGTTGTCCTTGGAAGCCCGCACACCTCACACACACACCCCCCGCCCCCTCAGGGCCCCCAGGCTTTGAATGGGGCATTTGTCTCAGCCCAGGGGGGACTGGGCACAGGAATCCCACTGCTGGCACCAGAAGTCCCCGCACGCCCCCCCCCCTTCCCTGGCAGCTCCGCTAATGACCCTGTTGCTGGGTAATTAGGCCTCGGGACAAAACACTCATTAAGGGGCCGCACATGCCTGGCCTGGTGATGCGGGGGGGGGGGGGGGGGGGACGCCAGGGCTGGGCATGTGATGGGGGAGGCAGAGATAAGGGAGGGGAGTGGGGGGGTTAGGACCCCCCACACAACAGGAGAATGGGGGTGGGGGATGGGTAGGACAGCCACTGACCCCAGAGCACCAGGTCCTGTGTGTTGCGTTGTTGCATTTCACAGCCCCGATGTGTGTAGTGCATTGCTGGGCCCTAGGGGCGTTGCGTTGTGTTGTGCTGTGAGGCATTGTGTTGCATTTCACAGTCCCCATCTGTTGTGCATTGCGCTGTCCTGGGGCATTGCATCGCGTTGTGCGTTGTGTTGCATTTCACAGACACAGTGGGTGGTGCATTCAACGCCACCGTACAGTATCTTGGTACGCAACACACCAGGCTATACCGCAATTCACGGCAACACAACAGCCTGATGTTGTACTCTAGAATGTTGTCTTGTACATCACAATATTGTGCTGTGGTACACTGTGACGCAGTGTGTATGGGAGCCAAAGGGTGTCATGGTGTGTTGAATGATATTGCAGTGTGTTGTGTTGCAGTGTGCACAGCATTTTGTGTGTGTTTGGGAGGAGGGGGAAGTCATGTGCTGTGGAGTGTTGGACTTTTGCATTGAGTAGGACACTGGTGTGTGTGTGTGTGTGTGTTGGATTGTGTTGCAATGTGTAGGGCATTGTGTTGTAGTGCTGCAGTGTGTGTGTGTTGGATTAAGTTGCAGAATGTAGGCCACTGTTGTGCTGAAGTGTTTGTGTTGCAATGTGTAGGACACTGTTGTGTTGGACTGTGCTGCAGTATGTAAGACAGTGTGTTGGATTGTGCTGTAGTGTTGCAGTGTGTGTTGTGTTGCAGCGTGTAGGTTGGGGTGTTGCAGTGTATGTGTTGTGTTGCAGGGTGTGTGTTGGATTGTGCTGTAGTGTTGCACTGTGTGCATGCGTTGTGTTGCAGTATGTAGGACGCAGTGTGTGTGTTGTGTTGTGGTATGTGTTGTAGTATGTAGGACAGTGTATTGCAGTTGCAGTGTGTGTGTTGGAGTGGGTGTTGTGTTGCAGTATTTACGTCAGTGTGTGTTGTGTAGCAGTGTGTAGGATGGTGTGTTGCAGCGTGTAGGACGGGTGTTGTGTTGCAGTGTATAGGGGTGTCGCAGCATGTGTTGTGTGCAGCGTGTAGGATGGGGTGTTGTGTTGCAGTGCATAGGGGTGTTGCAGTGTGTGTTGTGTAGCAGTGTGTAGGACGGGGTGTTGTGTTGCAGTGTGTGTTGTGTAGCAGTGTACAGGACCGGGTGTTGCAGCGTGTGTTGTGTTTGCAGTGTATCGGGGTGTAGCAGTGTGTGTTGTGTAGCAGTGTATAGGACCGGGTGTTGCAGCGTGTGTTGTGTTGCAGTGTGTAGGACGGGGTGTTGCAGTGTGTAGGACGGGGTGTTGTGTTGCAGTGCGTGTTGTGTTGCAGTGTATCGGGGTGTAGCAGTGTGTAGGACGGGGTGTTGTGTAGCAGTGTGTGTTGTGTAGCAGTGTATAGGACCGGGTGTTGCAGCGTGTGTTGTGTTGCAGTGTATAGGGGTGTTGCAGTGTGTAGGACGGGGTGTTGTGTTGCAGTGCGTGTTGTGTTGCAGTGTGTAGGACGGGGTGTTGTGTTGCAGTGTATAGGGGTGTTGCAGTGTGTGTTGTGTAGCAGTGTGTAGGACGGGGGCGTTGTGTTGCAGTGTGTGTTGTGTAGCAGTGTACAGGACCGGGTGTTGCAGCGTGTGTTGTGTAGCAGTGTGTAGGACGGGGTGTTGTGTTGCAGTGCGTGTTGTGCAGCAGTGCACAGGACCGGCTGTCGCAGCGTGTCTGGAGGGAAGCGGGTCCCAATAAAAAGGGCCGGTGTGACCCCGACGTGATTCGAACACGCACCCTTCTGATCTGGAGTCAGACGCGCTACCGTTGCGCCACGAGGTCAGCTGGGGCTGGGGCCGGAGCCGGGGCTAGTCCAGGCTTCGCCGAACCCCCTCCCATCCCGGGGAGGCGGGGCGGGGCCTGTCAGGAGTGCGGGTGGGGAGTTAGGGGGGGAGGTTATGGGGGGAAGGGGAGGGGCTGGGAGTCATGGGGCTGAAGGTTATGGGGGAAGGGGAGGGGCAGGGGGTTATGGGGCAGGGAGGTTATGGGGGGAAGGGGAGAGGCAGGAGGTTATGGGGGAAGGGGAGGGGCAGGGGGTTATGGGGCAGGGAGGTTATGGGGGAAGGGGAGGGGCAGGGGGTTATGGGGCAGGGAGGTTATGGGGGAAGGGGAGGGGCAGGGGGTTATGGGGCAGGGAGGTTATGGGGGGAAGGGGAGGGGCAGGGGGTTATGGGGCAGGGAGGTTATGGGGGAAGGGGAAGGGGAGGGGCAGGGGGTTATGGAGCAGGGAGGTTATGGGGGGAAGGGGAGGGGCAGGGGGTTATGGGGCAGGGAGGTTATGGGGGAAGGGGAGAGGCAGGAGGTTATGGGGGAAGGGGAGGAGCAGGGGGTTATGGGGCAGGGAGGTTATGGGGGAAGGGGAGGGCCAGGGGGTTATGGGGCAGGGAGGTTATGGGGGGAAAGGGCAGGGGCAGGGGGTTATGGAGCAGGGAGGTTATGGGGGGAAGGGGACGGGCAGGGGGTTATGGGGCAGGGAGGTTATGGAGGGAAGAGGAGAGGCAGGGGGTTATGGGGGAAGGGGAGGGGCAGGGGGTTATGGGGCAGGGAGGTTATGGGGGAAGGGGAGGGGCAGGGGGTTATGGGGCAGGGAGGTTATGGGGGAAGGGGAGGGGCAGGGGGTTATGGGGCAGGGAGGTTATGGGGGGAAGGGAAGGGGCAGGGGGTTATGGAGCAGGGAGGTTATGGGGGGAAGGGGAGGGGCAGGGGGTTATGGGGCAGGGAGGTTATGGGGGGAAGGGGAGGGGCAAGGGGTTATGGAGCAGGGAGGTTATGAGGGGAAGGGGAGGGGCAGGGGGTTATGGGGCAGGGAGGTTATGGGGGGAGGGGCAGGGGGTTATGGGGCAGGGAGGTTATGGGGGAAGGAGAGGGGCAGGGGGTTATGGGGCAGGGAGGTTATGGGGGGAAGGGGTTTATCGGTGGCCCAGGTCTGGGGAGGGAGGGAGGCGATGGGGGTTGGGGGGAAGTGGGGGGGGGGGCGGACAAGCTCAGGACTGGGGCTTGTGAGTGGGAGGCTGGGGGGCGGGCAGGCCCAGGTCTGAGCTGGGGGGGTCTGGGAGTGACAGTAATGGGTGGGGAGTATTTAGGGGGAAGGGCCTGGTCCCACTGACTTGTGAGGGGCCAGGTTGCCAACTGGAGTGCAGGGGGGTGGTCTGTAACCCTGTGCTATGGGGGGTCTATGGGGCCCAGCCCCCCAGGTGTGTGGGGGTGGGCAGGGAGGATGCTGTGATGGTGGCGGTGCAGGGAGATTGAGGTGCGGGGGGGTCTGTAACCCTGCGCTATGGGGGGTCTATGGGGCCCATCCCCCCAGGTGTGTGGGGGTGGGCAAGGAGGATGCTGTGACGGGGAGGTGCAGGGGGGGTCTGCAACCCTGCGCTATGGGGGGATCCATGGGGCCCAGCCCCCAGGTGTGTGGGTGTGGGGAAGGATGCTGTGACGGGGGGTGCAGGGAGATTGAGGTACGGGGGGTCTGTAGCCCTGCGCTATGGGGGAGTGGCCATGGGGCCCAGCCCCCCAGGTGTGTGGGGGTGGGCAGGGAGGCTGCTGTGATGGGGGGTGCAGGGAGATTGAGGTACGGGGGGGTCTGTAACCCTGCGCTATGGGGCGGGTCCATGGGGCCCAGCCCCCCAGGTGTGTGGGGGTGGGCATGGAGGATGCTGTGATGGGGGGGGGTGCAGGGAGATTAAGGTGCGGGGGGGGTCTGTAACCCTGTCCTATGGGGGGGTCCATGGGGCCCAGCCCCCCAGGTGTGTGGGATTGGGCAGGGAGGATGCTGTGATGGGGGGTGCAGGGAGATTGAGGTACGGGGGGGTCTGTAACCCTGCGCTATGGGGGTGGTCCATGGGGCCCAGCCCCCCAGGTGTGTGGGGGTGGGCCGACTGCGGGCTCCTTCCCCCCCCCCCCACCTCTCAGGTCACTTTCTCCCGCTGGTGACGCACAGGCGCGAGGGGCGGGGGGGGGGGATTAGCCGGGCTCATGTGATGCCAGCGCCCCCCCCCCCGTGTCCCCTCCAGCTGGGGGGGGGCGGGGGCGGGGCTTAGCGCCCCGCTTTATAGTCGCCGCGGCCGGGCGGGGAGAGGGACCGTCCCAGCCCGGCCCGAGCAGCGGAGCCTGACCCCGGATCCAGCCACCCACCGCCGGCCGCTCCCGGTAGGGACCCCGCCCCCCACATGGGGGGCACCGCGACCTCTAGGGGTCAGGGCGGGGGGGGGATTGATTGGGGAGGGGGCGGCTCAGGGGAAGAGTGTGTGTGGGGGAGGGGGGATTGGGGGATGTTTGATGGAGAGGATGGGTGGGGAGGGGGTTCCTGGGGGAAGAGGGGTCAATGGGGGGATTAGAGGGGGGCTGCTGGGGGAGGGGGTGTCTCTGAAGGGGAGGGGTCTCTGGTGGGGCTGCTGGGGGAGGGGGGTCTCTGAAAGGGAGGGGGGTCTCTGCGGGGACTGCTGGGGGAGGTGTCTCTGAAAGGGAGGGGGGTCTCTGGGGGGGCTGCTGCTGGGGGAGGGGGTGTCTCTGAAGGGGAGGAGGTCTCTGGGGGGCTGCTGGGGGAGGGGGTGTTTCTGAAGCGGAGGGGGTCTCTGGGGGGCTGCTGGGGGAGGGGGATCTCTGAAGGGGAGGAGGTCTCTGGGGGGCTGCTGGGGGAGGGGGTGTTTCTGAAGCGGAGGGGGTCTCTGGGGGGCTGCTGGGGGAGGGGGTGTTTCTGAAGGGGAGGGGGGTCTCTGGGGGGCTGGGCGGGAGGGGGTGTTTCTGAAGGGGAGGGGTCTCTGGGGGGGCTGCTGGGGGAGGGGGTGTCTTTGAAGGGGAGGGGGTCTCTGGGGGCCTGCTAGGGGAGGGGGTGTCTCTGAAGGGGAGGGGGTCTCTGGGGGGCTGCTGGGGGAGGGGGTGTCTTTGAAGGGGAGGGGGTCTCTGGGGGCCTGCTGGGGGAGGGGGTGTCTTTGAAGGGGAGGGGGTCTCTGGGGGGGCTGCTGGGGGAGGGGGTGTCTCTGAAGGGGAGGAGGTCTCTGGGGGGCTGCTGGGGGAGGGGGTGTTTCTGAAGGGGAGGGGTCTCTGGGGGGGCTGCTGGGGGAGGGGGTGTCTCTGAAGGGGAGGAGGTCTCTGGGGGGCTGCTGGGGGAGGGGGTGTCTCTGAAGGGGAGGAGGTCTCTGGGGGGCTGCTGGGGGAGGGGGTGTTTCTGAAGCGGAGGGGGTCTCTGGGGGGCTGCTGGGGGAGGGGGATCTCTGAAGGGGAGGGGGGTCTCTGGGGGGCTGGGCGGGAGGGGGTGTTTCTGAAGGGGAGGGGTCTCTGGGGGGGCTGCTGGGGGAGGGGGTGTCTTTGAAGGGGAGGGGGTCTCTGGGGGCCTGCTGGGGGAGGGGGTGTCTTTGAAGGGGAGGGGGGCTCTGGGGGCCTGCTGGGGGAGGGGGTGTCTTTGAAGGGGAGGGGGTCTCTGGGGGGGCTGCTGGGGGAGGGGGTGTCTCTGAAGGGGAGGAGGTCTCTGGGGGGCTGCTGGGGGAGGGGGTGTTTCTGAAGGGGAGGGGTCTCTGGGGGGGCTGCTGGGGGAGGGGGTGTCTCTGAAGGGGAGGAGGTCTCTGGGGGGCTGCTGGGGGAGGGGGTGTTTCTGAAGGGGAGGGGTCTCTGGGGGGCTGCTGGGGGAGGGGTGTCTCTGAAGGGGAGGGGGGTCTCTGGGGGGCTGCTGGGGGAGGGGGTGTCTTCGGCTCTATTAGCACATCCCCACTTCGTGCTAAGACCCCCCCCCCCGCAGGCTGCTGCCCCCTTCCCCGCATCCCCGGTGGGGGGATGCCGCTGGCCCCTCCCCCATTGTTACCAGGGAGCCGTCGCCATTACCCGGACACCTGGGTCCCTGAGGATGCGCCCGCGCCCGGGCCCGGGGGGGAAGGGGCGGGCGGGGCCCGATCCTCCCTCTTCCCTCCCCCCCCCGTCGCTTTCCCCTGGGAACAAAGGCTGGGGGGAGGGGAGATTGTCACCCCCCGCCCCCGAGCCCCTGCCATGGGGAGGGGGGGGGCCGCAAGGCAGGTGCCACGGGGAGGGGCGCAGGGACGGAGCTGCCCCCCCACCTGTCCCCGGGTCCCTGCGCTCTGCCTGTCCCCCTATGGCTGTGCCCCCCGTTGCCTCCCCCCACCTTCAGGATGTAACCCCTTGCTAAGGAAAACCCCGGGGGCTTTTCTTGGGCGGGGGCTGGCCTCGTCCCTCCCCAATTTCAGCCTCCCCCCCCCATTCCTGCTCCATCTAGCTGCTTCTAGGGCCCCAGGGTGACCCCCCACTTTCCCTGTGCCCCCCAAATTGGGCAGGGAAGGGGGCTAGGCAGAGGGACCTGATACAATCTGAGTGTCCCCTGCCCCACACCCATCTCCCTCCCCTGCAGGCAGAGTTCCCCTCCCCCACACCCATACCCTCCCCCTCCCCCACCCCACACCCATCCCCCTGCCCTGCCCCACACCCATCCCCCTCCCCTGCAGGTAGCTTTTCTCTGACCTGACACATTGCAGCGTTAACGCCCCCCCCCAACAGAGGGGACAGAGTGGGGAGCTAACTTGGGGCCCCCCCACCCCTCAGCGGGGTCACGGGGGTAGGCGGGGGGGGTCTCCATTCAAATCCTGTTTAAGAGCAGAGCTGGGATCTGACCCTGGATCTCCAACCTCCAGCACGAGCAGCTGAGCCCCTGGCCTGGGGGGGCTCTGGAGCGGGGGGAGTCTGGCCCCAGGAACAGTGAATTAAAGGGGAGCAGGAGGGACCCCCCTGCTGGGCTGCAGCCGGCTTCTCCCAGGGGCTCTGGCCCCGTTAATATCGAATGCAAGTGGACCAGCGTTGTCAGGCCAGGTTAAGGGCACTACCCCTGGGACCCCCCATCACAGGCGGGTACCCCGACCCCCAGGGATAAACGCCACGTGGGGGCCATGCAGGACAGCCCCTGGCTCGGGGGTCAGTGCGTTCTCCGCTCTCCCTCGCACGGCCGGGCCGTGGGGGTCCGATTCCCCCTCGTCACCAGCTGTGCCCGGCAGCAGGGGCCTCCGGCGTCAGCGCATGTAAAAACGTCTCCAGTTCTGCAGATAACCCCAAACGCGGGGCTACAAAGCCGGTCAGGCGGCCGCGGGCCCCCAGCTCGGCCCTTAACCGAAGGCAAGAGAAGGGTCCGGCAAAAGGCAGAACGTGCCTGGCCCCGGGGCAGCGACGGCCCGGGCCGAAGGATGCCTGGGGGTAAATGCGCCCCAGCCCGGACGCCGGTCAAACGCGATGTGATGCCCCACGCCCGGCAGCTCCGTCCACCCCCTACCCCCCGCGGATACGCCCCAGCGGGATTTTCTAGCCGGGGGGCTGGCCCCCCACATTAATAAGACCTGACGCATCCCCCTCCTCCCCATGCCTGCCCCCCCCGCAACTCTCCCCCCATCTCCGCCCCCCCAGCAGATTAACACGATCTGTTTTTAGCCGGGCGCTGAGAACGTGACGCAGACAGAGCTGACAGATGCCAAACGTCAACTCCTCCAAAACCGAACTGGTGGGGGGGGTTGGCAGGGATTGGGGGTCACAGCATCTTCCCAGCCCCCTCTCCTGCTGTGTGACCCTAAGGGGAAGGCCAGGAGAATAGGGGCACAGATTGGGGTACCCCCATTCCTTTGCCACCAGCCTGGTACCCCTTCCCTCCCCCCCAGTCCAGACCCATGGGTCTGGCCACCTCTGTATCCCCCCCCAGCCCACCCCAGACTGGCGGGCCCAGATCCAGGGGTGTCTATGGTGCGGGTGGGCGCACAGGGGTTCAGTGGGGGGGTAGGGAGGGTGAGGGGAGCTGGGTGGGAAGGAGTTTTTTTCCATCAGATCACAGGCGCCAGATGCCGGGGGATGGGCCCGGGCTGGGGTGGGGGAGGAGAACCGGCCCGACCCGTCTGTCCATGACAAGGGGACCAATGGGGCGGGCGGTTCCAGCCTGGGAGGGAGGGGGGAGCCCCCCCATCCATCCCCCCCAGCCCTGGGGATGGGACAGCTTGCAGCTGGGGGAGGGAGGTCCCAGAAATGGGACAAGGCAGCTGCCCCTGCCCCACAGCTGCCCCACCCGTGTCAGGCCACCGCCCCCTGCCCCCAGGTCTGCAGCCACCCCTGGGCATCATAGGCACAACTGCCCCACCGTGACCGGGCTCGAACCCCGGGGTAGGGCAGGGCAGGGACCGGCGCTGGGCCCTGGCCACGCCCAGGCAGAATAGAGACTGGTGGGGACGGATGGAGACGGGGGGGGGCGGGCTGGCTGGAGGGGGGTGCACCAGAATGGACGTGGGCCCTGCCCCCCCCCCAAGACTCTGTACCTCCTTAGGGGGCCGGGATGAATATTTCAGGGGGGCAGCGGGTCGAGTTCCCGGGTCAGACGTTTCCGTCTCGCATGGCCTAGCTGTAAACCCCCCCCCCCCCCGCCCCCGCAGGCCGCCTCGGGTTCCCTTTAATATTAATGACCAGCTCCCGGCGCGGTGAAACCAGAGACACCCCAACCTGGCCAGGCAGTGTCCGCTCAGGGGAGACGCCTGCTCCAAGTGGGGGGAGCCCAGGGCTGGGCTAGCAGGGGCTGCGGGTCGGGAGTGAGGGGCACTGGCAGAGCTGGGGGGGGGCAGGGCTGGGCTGGCAGGGGCTGCGGGTTGGGAGTGAGGGGCACCAGCAGAGCTGGGGGGAGCAGGGCTGGGCTAGCAGGGGGCTGCGGGTCGGGAGTGAGGGGCACCGGCAGAGCTGGGGGGCAGGGCTGGGCTGGCAGGGGCTGCGGGTCGGGAGTGAGGGGCACTGGCAGAGCTGGGGGGACCCCCAGGGCTGGGACAGCAGGGGGAGTTGTGGCTGACGACACTTACCCAGCTTCCCATCACTCCCCACCCCAGCGTGTCCCCCATCAAACCTCACTTGGACACAAAATTAATCTTCACTTCCTCTCCCTGCATCTCAGCGCCGGGCGAGGGGTCCCTGGGTAACCAGCCGCCCCGCCCCAGAGGTGGCTGCATCTCAGCGCCGGGCGACGGGTCCCTGGGTAACCAGCCGCCCCGCCCCAGAGGTGGCTGCATTTCAGAGACTCACCCAGCTGTTAGCAGCGCTGTTGAGCGCTGTAGCCTGATTTAGGGTGTACTAATTGTAGTAAGATGAGGCCCTGAAACATAAACCCTTGTATCAGAAGCCCGGTATGAGGCCTGAGGCCTGAACTGAAGAAATGGTGAAGACTTTGCTAACCTAAAGCAAAAGTTCAGCTGTGAGCCAGAGGCCTGCCCTGCTCCCAGAAGTTGCCAAGAGGAAGGCTGCTAAAAGCACGTACACACATATAAGCACTACTAAGATGAACGTGTCCCAGGATGTCACCAGAACATCCCGGTACGGACACATCCCACAGAGATAAAAAGGAACAGGCAGACCCAGCCTAAAGACAGGGACATGTTTGTTTGAACCAACCTGTACCAGGGCAGAGGCAAAACCCTAATGCGTAGAGGGGCTGTACCTCAATACATCAGGGGTGATGTGTAACTTGTTTGTACCTGTGTATAAGAACGCATCCCTGAGTGGACGTCTTTGGCCTAGGGGGCAGTGGAAAGTCCCACCACTGACTGAGCCGGTCCATTGTCGGGGCACATATTCGTAGTTTGTCCTGTAGAGTCTGTGGGGAACTATTACTGTGCTTCATTTGACAAACCTGGCCGGGTGCCTTCGTACCTTATCGGAGCCTGTGGTCATTGGGGGTTCTCTCGGGGTTTGCTGTGTCAGCGATCTGCGCAGAGCCGGGGCAGCACACAGAGGGAACACGCACGCAGCCGACTGATACCAACATTGACCAGAGCAGAGCACCACCCCGGTAGCGTCTGACATTGGTGACTCCGACGTGTTGATACCAGTCGGCAGCGTGCGCGTGTTCCCTCTGTGTGCTGCCCCGGCTCTGCGCAGGTCGCTGACACCGAGGGGATAGGTCCCGTGCCCCATTCTGCTCCGGCAATTGAGCACGACCGTGTTGTCTGGTTTCATGGAGTTGTAACGGTTCAGTCCCGATTTTGGCTCAGTCTTACCCTTAGAGCAACGATAAGGGTGGAGCAAATCAGAAATCTCAATGTCCATTTCATGGGTCCAATCTGCTGGGCTCCAGTTGTCGCGATTCCATCGGATGCTGTTCACTTACGTCCTGAGGAGCAGGGCCGGCTCCAGGCACCAGCGTAGCAAGCAGGCGCCTGGGGCGGCCAGTGAAGAGGGGGGCGGCACGTCCAGCCCTTCGGTGGCAATTTGGCGGCAGGGCCGTCGCTCCCTGTGGGAGCGAAGGATTTGCCGCCGTAGAATGAAGCGGCGGTAGAGCTGCCGCCGATTGCGATCGCGGCTTGTGTGTGTGTGTGTGCGCGCGTGTGTGTGCGCACGCTTGAGGTGGCAAAAACGCTACAGCCGTCCCTGCTGAGGAGGAAGTTACTCCTGCGACTTGAACGATCGCTACAGCTTTAACTGATTAGCATGGTAGATTTTGTCTTTATTACGCTTGCCTCCTGTTATTCTAATCTTATACCCGGCGGAACTGAGTTTAGGGATGATTCAGAAAGGTCCGATCCATCGTTACACAACCCTTGTTCTGGTGATTTATACGATAGCAACATTACTTGGTCTCCAACCACCCAAGTAGTCTCTCTCTGGTTTTTGTCAAAGTAAGCCTTGGCCTTACGTCTGGATTTTCCCAATTTGGCAGCTACCTGCAAGTGGATCTGATTTAAATGTTTGGGCAGATTCTGCAGGTAGGTATCCATTTTTATTCCCTCTAACTGAGCACCACTGGTGCCAAATTAAATGTTCTGGTAATCGTATCGTTCCGCCTGTCACCACTTCAAAGGGTGTTTTATCAGTAGATGCAGCCAATGTCGCTCTCAATGCCATTAAAATGACAGGCACAAGAGTGTCCCAGTTACGTCCATTGGCAGCAACCAGTTTCCTCAACATCACTTTTATAGTCCGATTGGTTCGTTCCCCCATCCCAGACGACTGTGGTCTGTATGGGATGTGGAGTCTCTGCGGGACTCCCATTAATTTAAGACAGTCCCTAAAGAAGTGTCCCATGATCCCTGGTCCGACTCTACCTTTGCAGGGATCCCCCAGCGAGAGAAGACTTGCTCTACTAGGACCTTGGCGGTGGCTTTTTCAGTATTGCCTTTAAGAGGAAATGCCTCTCCCCACTTTGAAAAAGCATCGATAACCACTCATAGGTATTGGTTACCTCTGTGAGGACCTACAAAGTCAATCTGCAAAGCCATCCAAGGACCTTCATACACCTGAGATTTTAATGGCGCATTTCTTTTGTACAAAGGATCTATTGTTAGCGACCCTTCCCTTTCTGTTTTGGAAAGCTCTCGGATTACTTTCACTATGGTATTATCTTCACATTTGTTTTAAACCCGGTACGAGGTTTACCTTGATGGTAATAACTAGAACCGGCAACAAAGAAAGGATACCTCTTAACGGATCTGTCTCCTGGATCAATGGTTGGAAAAGCTTTTGTTTTTCCTTCCCCCTTAGATCCAATTGATCCAGATCAGGACACACATGTGGCTCCCCTTGATACAGTAGAGCAGTTGGTAACAAGGATGGTGTCCTAATAGGTTTGACTGCAATATCCTTCCCTTGCAGCAGTAATGCCGAGTGGGCTAGGTGAGTATTTGAGACTTGCCCATCTTTTACCCCATTGGACAGTAAGAACTGAAGGGGAGTGTGCGATGAGCGTAATATGATTGGACTGAGGCCAATTAGACAAGAAAAGTGTTGTGTGGCCCAACTGGTGGCCAATAGGTACTTTTCACAATTGTCATATTTAAGTTCAACTGATGACATTAAATGTGAGGCATAAGCCACAGGTCTGATTTTCCCATGCCTTTCTTGTGAGGCCACAGCCGCTAACGCATTAACACTCACCGCTATCTCTGGACGATCGGGTATCTCGGGATTTGGAGTGATCAACACTGGAGCCTTGACAATGGCCTGTTTTAGCTGGGACACTTCGTCTGTGTCTGCTCAGACCATTTTCATTGGGCACCTTTCTTTAGTCGTTGGTACAAGGGACCTGCAATAGAAGCAAAATTGGGGATGAAATCCCTGTGGTACCCCGTTAAACCCCAAAACGATCGTAAAGCCGTTGGGTCCTGTGGTAAAGGCAATGTTTGGATTGCATCCACTTTCTGTCGTGCCGGGGTTCCACCCCATTGTCAGGGTGAGGCCCAAGAAAGAGAGACAATTGGCCATTAGCTGGGCCTTGGCCGGATTGCACTTTAACCCTGCTTCCTTTAGGATCTGCAGGAGCTCGTCAAGTCTTTCTAAATGCTCCTTTTTAGTCTGTGTAACTAAACACAGGTCATTTAAACCACACAGCCTCTGGATGAAAGGACTTGATTAGATTTGGCATTCTGGCCCCTGTGGGGGCACAAGTGGGTGTGACCTGATTCAGGCATCTGTAATCTATTCTGAGATGCCAAGAACCATCTGGTTTCTTCACAGGCCAAATGGGGGAATTGGCAGTGGAAGTACATCTACGTAGTACTCCCTGTGTCAGTAAAGACTTGATAGTAGTCTTTCCTAGGTACGGGTTTCATAGATTCATAGATTCTAGGACTGGAAGGGACCTCGAGAGGTCATCGAGTCCAGTCCCCTGCCCTCATGGCAGGACCAAATACTGTCTAGACCATCCCTGATAGACATTTATCTAACCTACTCTTAAATATCTCCAGAGATGGAGATTCCACAACCTCCCTAGGCAATTTATTCCAGTGTTTAACCACCCTGACAGTTAGGAACTTTTTCCTAATGTCCAACCTAGACCTCCCTTGCTGCAGTTTAAGCCCATTGCTTCTTGTTCTATCCTTAGAGGCTAAGGTGAACAAGTTTTCTCCCTCCTCCTTATGACCCCCTTTTAGATACCTGAAAACTGCTATCATGTCCCCTCTCAGTCTTCTCTTTTCCAAACTAAACAAACCCAATTCTTTCAGCCTTCCTTCATAGGTCACGTTCTCAAGACCTTTAATCATTCTTGTTGCTCTTCTCTGGACCCTTTCCAATTTCTCCACATCTTTTTTGAAATGCAGTGCCCAGATTTTCTGCTCCTCCACCCAATGTTACATTGGCACCATATAGATCAGGAGATCCAGTCCCTTTTGGGTCGACATTTATTAGCATTTGGGCAATCATCCACATTGTCTAGGTCCCTAGAATTCTATGGACCTTCTACACCCCCTTGGTGTATGCTGGTATCACCTGGTGGACCGGATTAAGGAACCCCCAGGGTTAGGCCGAGGTGTCCCTAGGTACCCGCATTGGCAAAATAACCCTAACCCACGTAGTAACCCTGGACCTTCGAGTGGGCAGGCCAGTCGACAGGGTTATGCGTTTGAATCCCATATACGGGCCCGGGACCGTGTTCCTTTTTTTTCAGATGCCGCACAGAACAATTCGCGCCTGCAGAGACCCAAGTCAAAGACGAGGACTCAGTTGTAAGGATGTTTAAGCAGACGCGTGAGGCTCAACAACGGGATATCCGGAAACTCCGAGTCCATGTGATTGAGCTGGTGATGGAAGGCCAGGGCCCGGCCCCCTCAAACCGTCCGGTGGCCTCCGTTAACTCATTTTCTTCTCTCCGGTGGACAGCCTCCGGAGAGAGAGAAGGAAAACCCGTAGACTATTTATCTGCATACTCTACAAATTCCTCGGCCTGACGCCAACCAGCCCCGAGCGTAGTCATAGGCCCGTTAGGCAGGGATGCCAGTGGGAGACCCACAGTATCTGCAGTGGTGGGGGGCTGCCACAGGAATTGTATTATAGATACTGGGGCAGCAATTAGCATTTTCCATGTCAAGGATCCTAGATCCTCTTCTCTGTCATCAGGGCGTACAAAGACACTTGCAACTTTGGCAAGTAATCAGGTTGTTACCACACTTTCTATACCCATTGAAGTACAGATAGGTCACCTAAGGCCTGGTCCCCACTAAGCCCCCACTTCGGACTAAGGTACGCAAATTCAGCTACGTTAATAACGTAGCTGAATTCGAAATACCTTAGTCCGAACTTACCGCGGGTCCAGACGCGGCAGGGAGGCTCCCCCGTCGATGCCGCGTACTCCTCTCGCCGAGCTGGAGTACCGGCGTCGACGGCGAGCACTTCCGGGATCGATCCGGGATCGATTTATCGCATCTAAACCAGATGCGATAAATCGATCCCAGAACATCGATTGCCTGCCGCCGGACCCTCCGGTAAGTGTAGACGTACCCTAAGAAAGGTTCATACCTTTGCGTTGATGAAATTAGCAGATCCAGAGAATTGTCTATTGGGAACTGCAAACAGGGATGTGTTCTTGATCTGGGTAACCAATTATTGTGTCTTACCGTAGAACAGGCAAAGGATGACTCACCAGTAGTCATACCTGAATGTGGCCTGGTGTCATAGAATCATAGAATATCAGGGTTGGAAGGGACCTCAGGAGGTCATCTAGTCCAACCCCCTGCTCAGAGCAGGACCAATTCCCAACTAAATCATCCCAGCCAGGGCTTTGTCAAGCTGGGCCTTAAAAACCTCCAAGGAAGGAGATTCCACCACCTCCCTAGGGAACCCATTCCAGTGCTTCACCACCCTCCTAGTGAAATAGTGTTTCCTAATATCCAACCTAAACCTCCCACACTGCAACTTGAGACCATTGCTCCTTGTTCTGTCATCTGCTACCACTGAGAACAGCCGAGCTCCATCCTCTTTGGAACCCCCCTTCAGGTAGTTGAAAGCAGCTATCAAATCCCCCCTCATTCTTCTCTTCTGCAGACTAAATAATCCCAGTTCCCTCAGCCTCTCCTCATAACTCATGTGCTCCAGCCCCCTAATCATTTTTGTTGCCCTCCGCTGGACTCTTTCCAATATTTCCACATCCTTCTTGTAGTGTGGGGCCCAAAACTGGACACAGTACTCCAGATGAGGCCTCACCAATGTCGAATAGAGGGGCATGATCACGTCCCTCGATCTGCTGGCAATGCTCCTACTTGTACAGCCCGAAATGCCGTTAGCCTTCTTGGCAACAAGAGCACACTGTTGACTCATATCCAGCTTCTCGTCCACTGTAACCCCTAGGTCCTGTTCTGCAGAACTGCTTCCTAGCCACTCGGTCCCTAGTCTGTAGCAGTGCATGGGATTCTTCTGTCATAAGTGCAGGACTCTGCACTTGTCCTTGTTGAACCTCATCAGGTTTCTTTTGGCCCAATCCTCTAATTTGTCTCGGTCCCTCTGTATCCTATCCCTACCCTCCAGCGTATCTACCACTCCTCCCAGTTTAGTGTCATCTGCAAACTTGCTGAGAGTGCAGTCCACGCCGTCCTCCAGATCATTAATGAAGATATTGAACAAAACCGGCCCCAGGACCGACCCTTGGGGCACTCCGCTTGAAACCGGCTGCCAACTAGACATGGAGCCATTGATCACTACCCGTTGAGCCCGACGATCTAGCCAGCTTTCTATCCACCTTACAGTCCATTCATCCAGCCCATACTTCTTTAACTTGCTGGCAAGAATATTGTGGGAGACCATATCAAGAGCTTTGCTAAAGTCAAGGAATAACACATCAACTGCTTTCCCCTCATCCACAGAGCCAGTTATCTCATCATAGAAGGCAATCAGGTTAGTCAGGCATGACTTGCCCTTGGTGAATCCATGCTGACTGTTCCTGATCACTTTCCTCTCCTCCAAATGCTTCAAAATCGATTCCTTGAGGACCTGCTCCATGATTTTTCCAGGGACTGAGGTGAGGCTGACTGGCCTGTAGTTCCCCGGATCCAGTGGAGGACTCTGAACCTGAGGGGTATGATTTGAACAAAACAGTGGCTAATCATGCAGACCAACCTGAGTTACAGGCGTTACTTCGCAAGCATGCGAATGCCTTTGCTAAAAACAAACACGATTGTGGATGCATGGCAGTCACTATTGTTGTGGAAGGAGGAGAGATTTCAGCCCAGAGACAGTGTCCTTAGCCAGACCAGGCAAACCCAATCATACACACGATTGGAATGTTGGAGTGGATGGATACAGCTTGCTCAGGAAGGATAGACAGGGGAGAAAGGGAGGAGGTGTTGCCTTATATATTAAAAATGTACACACTTGGACTGAGGTAGAGATGGACATAGGAGATGGAAGTGTTGAGAGTCTCTGGGTTAGGCTAAAAGGGGTAAAAAACAAGGGTGATGTCATGCTAGGAGTCTACTACAGGCCACCTAACCAGGTGGAAGAGGTGGATGAGGCTTTTTTTAAACAACTAACACAATCATCCAAAGCCCAAGATTTGGTGGTGATGGGGGACTTCAACTATCCGGATATATGTTGGGAAAATAACACAGCGGGGCACAGACTAGCCAACAAATTCTTGGACTGCATTGCAGACAACTTTTTATTTCAGAAGGTTGAAAAAGCTACTAGGGGGGAAGCTGTTCTAGACTTGATTTTAACAAATAGGGAGGAACTCGTTGAGAATTTGAAAGTAGAAGGCAGCTTGGGTGAAAGTGATCATGAAATCATAGAGTTTGCAATTCTAAGGAAGGGTAGAAGGGAGAACAGCAAAATAGAGACAATGGATTTCAGGAAGGCGGATTTTGGTAAGCTCAGAGAGCTGATAGGTAAGGTCCCATGGGAATCAAGACTGAGGGGAAAAACAACTGAGGAGAGTTGGCAGTTTTTCAAAGGGACACTATTAAGGGCCCAAAAGCAAGCTATTCCGCTGGTTAGGAAAGATAGAAAATGTGGCAAAAGACCACCTTGGCTTAACCACGAGATCTTGCATGATCTAAAAAATAAAAAGGAGTCATATAAAAAATGGAAACTAGGACAGATTACAAAGGATGAATATAGGCAAACAACACAGGAATGCAGGGGCAAGATTAGAAAGGCAAAGGCACAAAATGAGCTCAAACTAGCTACGGGAATAAAGGGAAACAAGAAGACTTTTTATCAATACATTAGAAGCAAGAGGAAGACCAAAGACAGGGTAGGCCCACTGCTTAGTGAAGAGGGAGAAACAGTAACAGGAAACTTGGAAATGGCAGAAATGCTTAATGACTTCTTTGT
This sequence comes from Glyptemys insculpta, assembly GCA_032172135.1. Lineage (NCBI taxonomy): Eukaryota > Metazoa > Chordata > Testudines > Emydidae > Glyptemys > Glyptemys insculpta. The sequence continues at coordinate 16,656,627 of JAVMKA010000017.1, read as the reverse complement.
TTCGGTCTTCACCGAGAAGTCTGAAGGAATGCCTAACATCGTGAATGCTAATGGGAAGGGGGTAGGTTTAGCAGATAAAATAAAAAAAGAACAAGTTAAAAATCACTTAGAAAAGTTAGATGCCTGGAAGTCACCAGGGCCTGATGAAATGCATCCTAGAATACTCAAGGAGCTAATAGAGGAGGTATCTGAGCCTCTAGCTATTATCTTTGGAAAATCATGGGAGACGGGAGAGATTCCAGAAGACTGGAAAAGGGCAAATATAGTGCCCATCTATAAAAAGGGAAATAAAAACAACCTAGGAAACTACAGACCAGTTAGTTTAACTTCTGTGCCAGGGAAGATAATGGAGCAAGTAATTAAGGAAATCATCTGCAAACACTTGGAAGGTGGTAAGGTGATAGGGAACAGCCAGCATGGATTTGTAAAGAACAAATCACGTCAGACCAATCTGATAGCTTTCTTCGATAGGATAACGAGTCTTGTGGATAAGGGAGAAGCTGTGGATGTGGTATACCTAGACTTTAGTAAGGCATTTGATACGGTCTCGCATGATATTCTTATCGATAAACTAGGCAAATACAATTTAGATGGGGCTACTATAAGGTGGGTGCATAACTGGCTGGATAACCGTACTCAGAGAGTTGTTATTAATGGTTCCCAATCCTGCTGGAAAGGTATAACGAGTGGGGTTCCGCAGGGGTCTGTTTTGGGACTGGCTCTGTTCAATATCTTCATTAACGACTTAGATATTGGCATAGAAAGTATGCTTATTAAGTTTGTGGATGATACCAAACTGGGAGGGATTGCAACTGCTTTGGAGGACAGGGTCATAATTCAAAATGATCTGGACAAATTGGAGAAATGGTCTGAGTTAAACAGGATGAAGTTTAACAAAAACAAATGCAAAGTGCTCCACTTAGGAAGAAAAAATCAGTTTCACACATACAGAAGGGGAAGAGACTGTCTAGGAAGGAGTACAGCAGAAAGGGATCTAGGGGTTATAGTGGACCACAAGCTAAATATAAGTCAACAGTGTGATGCTGTTGCAAAAAAAGCAAACATGATTCTGGGATGTATTAACAGGTGTGTTGTGAGCAAGACACGAGAAGCCATTCTTCCGCTCTACTCTGCTCTGGTTAGGCCTCAGCTGGAGTATTGTGTCCAGTTCTGGGCACCGCATTTCAAGAAAGATGTGGAGAAATTGGAATTGTATTCCTTGGTTGCTGTAGCTCTCTCTGTTGTAACCTAGAGATGACTACATCACAAGTACTAGCTACTTGTGTCACTTGTGACACCGCATCTTCTAGTCCAGGGGTTGGCAACCTTTCAGAAGCGCTGTGCCGAGTCTTCATTTATTCACGCTAATTTAAGGTTTCACGTGCCAGTAATACATTTTAATGTTTTTAGAAGGTCTCTTTCTATAAAAGTCTATAATATATAACTAAACTATTGTTGTATGTAAAGTAAATAAGGTTTTTAAAATGTTTAAGAAGCTTCATTTAAAATTAAATTAAAATGCAGAGCCCCCCGGACCGGTGGCCAGGACCCCGGCAGTGTGAGTGCCACTGAAAATCAGCTGGCGTGCCACCTTTGGCATGCGTGCCATAGGTTGCCTACCCCTGTTCTAGTCCTTGAACAATCACGGTCTCTAAAGGCACTCCCTCTTCACTGTCAGGGGCGGACACTAACAGAGGAGAGGAGATTTCCTCCCCCTTTGCTCTGCTCACCTCATCGCTTGGCTTCCTTCCCATCCCTCCTCTGGTCATGGCCCATGACCGTATTTGGCAGGGAATTGCACAGCCTAGTTTTGTTCAGGTTCTGGCCTGTGCTGTTTTATGTAAAGGCCGTCTGTGTAGTCAGCTTCTGTCAGAGGGCCTGAATTTGGGCCTTCGGTGTTACTTTGGTTGTCATTAAGAAGGCCACCTAGTTCTTTTTCCCCACAAGAACATGACCTATGAAGGAAGGCTGAAAGAACTGGGTTTGTTTAGTTTGGAAAAGAGAAGACTGAGAGGGGACATGATAGCAGTTTTCAGGTATCTGAAAGGGTGTCATAAGGAGGAGGGAGAAAACTTGTTCACCTTAGCCTCTAAGGATAGAACAAGAAGCAATGGGCTTAAACTGCAGCAAGGGAGGTCTAGGTTGGACATTAGGAAAAAGTTCCTAACTGTCAGGGTGGTTAAACACTGGAATAAACTGCCTAGGGAGGTTGTGGAATCTCCATCTCTGGAGATATTTAAGAGTAGGTTAGATAAATGTCTATCAGGGATGGTCTAGACAGTATTTGGACCTGCCATGAGGGCAGGGGACTGGACTCAATGACCTCTCGAGGTCCCTTCCAGTCCTAGAATCTATGAATTGTATTCCTTGGTTGCTGTAGCTCTCTCTGTTGTAACCTAGAGATGACTATATCACAAGCACTAGCTACTTGTGTCACTTGTGACACCGCATCTTCTAGTCCAGGGGTTGGCAACCTTTCAGAAGTGCTGTGCCGAGTCTTCATTTATTCACGCTAATTTAAGGTTTCACGTGCCAGTAATACATTTTAATGTTTTTAGAAGGTCTCTTTCTATAAAAGTCTATAATATAGAACTAAACTATTGTTGTATGTAAAGTAAATAAGGTTTTTAAAATGTTTAAGAAGCTTCATTTAAAATTAAATTAAAATGCAGAGCCCTCCGGACCGGTGGCCAGGACCCCGGCAGTGTGAGTGCCACTGAAAATCAGCTGGCGTGCCACCTTTGGCATGCGTGCCATAGGTTGCCTACCCCTGTTCTAGTCCTTGAACAATCACGGTCTCTAAGGCACTCCCTCTTCACTGTCAGGGGCGGACACTAACAGAGGAGAGGAGATTTCCTCCCCCTTTGCTCTGCTCACCTCATCCTCTACATCACTAGTCACCTCCTCGATGATGAACCCCTCCGGTGGTGCCACCCTGAGACTTCCTTTCTATCTGCAGACGGCCGGTATCTCCGGCACCGCCAGCTTCCTCTGCTGACTCTCCCCGCGGCTCTTCAGACTCAATCTCCAACTCCGCTCCTAAAGGTACCGTGTCAGCCTGAGCTAATTCTCTCACCCTGCTTCTAGTCACTGGCCCTGCAGAGTTTTCTGTCTCCGTCGGTTCCACCGCGCCAATAGGGATGGGAACCGATTCTTTATCCTCCTCTGACACATCTTCTCTCTTTTCTAATTCTCTGATTCTTTCCAACAGCCGACCATGGTCTGATCTATAGCCCTCCAGTGATTTTAAGCTGGCATCCAAAGTTTGCTGGGCTTCCCTGAGTAACCCTATTTTTTTATTCAATTTCTTTGCCAGCGAACTATAAGCTACAAACAGGCATTCAACAGCTATTCCTTTTACCAGTTTAGTCCTGATCTTTTTCTGCTCCGTTTCTACATCAAATACCTCACTTACAAAATCCCGTGGGTTACCATGCTCAGAAATCATCTCGCTATTTCTCAGCTGTTCTAAACCTCCTCCATGTTCCTGAATGTATTTTCTGGCAAAGTTTTCTAAAGCCAGACTGCGGGCAACTCCAACCGACTCCACTCTTGCCCTTACTCCACTTACCTTAACACGTAACATAGAACTCACTGCAATTCTAACACTTCACTAGATTATGTAATAAACTATAATGAACTCTGAAACTGAAGCGGGACCGGCTCTAGGCACCAGCAAAGCACAATTCCAGGGGCGGCATTCCGGGCAGTTCCGCTCTCAGAACTATTTTTTTTTTTTTTTGCTTGGACGGTTCCGCCCGCGGAGCTTGGGGTGGCAAAAAACCTAGAGCCGGCCCTGAACTGAAGGCGTCCCTTCCCAGAAACGACAGGAAATAATACCCCAAACCGGTTTTACACCTCGGTCAATAAGTCCCAAATAAATGATTGAAGGGTGGGGGCACGTTCCCCTCTCTTCCCTCTATGGCTTGTAGCTGATCGAGAGGTCTTTTCCCTCTGTCAGGACTGCCAAACAGCTGGGGATACTGAGGCAGATGGATCAGAGGTGCAGCCCAGGAGAGTAGTGGGGACTGAAGAATTATACAAGTTCTGAGTTATTGTGGCCTCTTGGCGACAATTAATACATATATTTATCAACTCCCCCGCCACCAGTAGTGTGGGTCATCGGGCCCGATGCTACTGCTAATATCTTATCGGTGCCATTCGTTACAACTTCCACCTCCAACAAAGCCCCTTACACGCGCGTATCACATTAAATAACAATGCTCTTTAAATAATAACACTATTACTTTAGAATATTACTTTTTATCATGCAAGATTACATTCAAAACCTATAAGTTAAAACTTAAAGTCAAAACCACAATACAGAGCCAGAAATACTGGGACCGCTGCCAAGCCGCAGCCACAGGAAATCAGGTTTCTGTGTTTTTAGGAGTGAGTAAGACACAATCTCTGTAACTTTAACCATTTATTATCTCTCGGGTGAGATTCTCAGGGGTCTAAGGGTGCCTGGAATCCCTGACAATTCCTGTCACATGCTCCTCGAAGCTCCTGCCTGGCTCGCCAGCCTGTAGCCTGATTTAGGGTGTATTGATAATATTAATCTGGATAATATGGGAATGTAATTTAGTAATTTAATTAAATTAATAATATTAATAATAAATAATAATTAATATTAATATTATGGCAACCAGATGAAGATCAACTTTCCTTTCTGGGTAAAAGGTCTCAGATATAGAGATGCTAACTTTGCCTTAGCTTAACATACAGGATGTGGCCTGTAGGTCTCTTGCATTACAGCCAAATTTTTAATATTTACTTTTAATATACGTTTATAAACCTATTACAATACATCAAATACTTAAACCAGGGGTAGGCAACCTATGGCACGCGTGCCGAAGGCAGCACGCCAGCTGATTTTCAGTGGCACTCACACTGCCCGGGTCCTGGCCACTTGTACGGGGGGCTCTGCATTTTAATTTAATTTTAAATGAAGCTTCTTAAACATTTTTAAAGCCTTATTTACTTTACATACAACAATAGTTTAGTTATATATTACAGACTTAGAGAAAGAGACCTTCTAAAAACGTTAAAGTGTATTACTGGCACGTGAAACCTTAAATTAGAGTGAATAAATAAAGACTCGGCACCCCACTTCTGAAAGGTTGCCTACCCCTGACTTAAACTATAAGAAAAGATCTATCTATGCAAGCAAGCAGGTTAATCCTATAGGCTACAGCGTGGGTGTGTGTGTATGTCCGTGGATGTCCCCCACCCACGGTGGTCTCACGGCTCTGCTCTCTCCCCGCAGCCCCGCTAGCCAGGCGGCATGAAGTTGGAGCCGGGGATCAGCAGCGACCCGCAGCTGCAGTTCGTGGTGGCGACAGAGAAGGAGTTTGAGGAGATCCTGGCCATGTCGAAGGGCATCTACGGGGGCCTGGATTATCTCCCCAGCCGCTACCACGCCTGGATCCGCGAGCCCAACCGCACCGTGGTGCTGGCCAAGAAGAACGGAGACGTGGTGAGTGAGACATCGGACCCGGCAGTGCCCTGCAGAGGGATGCACCTGGGCCTGAGGGGTACTCACTCCTGGGACAGAGTGAGCCGGGTTAAGGGGTCCCCCATATAAAAAGATCCCAGCTGCCCCACCCCAGAGGTGGCCGCATCTCAGCGCCGGGCAAGGGGTCAGTGTATAACCAGCTGCCCCGTCCTAGAGGTGGGCGCATCTCAGCGCCGGGCGAGGGGTCCCTGTGTCACCAGCCACCCCGCCCCAGAGGTGGCTGCATCTCAGCGCCGGGCGAGGGGTCCCTGTGTCACCAGCCACCCCGCCCCAGAGGTGGCTGCATTGCCCTGCTGGGTGAGGGGTCCCTGTATAAATAGCCCCCGCTCTCCACCCAGAGGTGGCTGCATGTGGAGTCTGTATTCCTGCCCCCCCAGGCTGTCTGCATCCCAGGAATCCTTCCCCGCACCTCCCCCAGCACGGCCCCTCCCCCTGCCCCATTTCTCGTCTCCCGGCGGGCTCCCCGCTCTGACCTGCTTTGAGCTGCGGCGGGATCGACCCATGTCCCTGGCTGTTATAGATCCGCATCACGCTCGCGTCAGAGCCAGAGGTGGGCGCATCGCCCGTGAACCCCGCTCCCTGCCCCGGGTTCGGGTCTTGCCTCCAGCCAGGCCAGCCCCCGAACTGGGAGAAACCTGAGCCGACGAGCCAGGCCCGGCTGGTCTGGGTGCAGGAACCACCTGGCGCCGGGGCAGGGGCAGCGACCCGAACGCAGCTTCAGCTCCGGCCTCAAGCTCCCGGAAATGGTCGACGCGGGAGTGAATTTGCGTTTGCCCCCAATGCTCGGCCAATGGGGGACTGGGGTGGGAACCATGTGACGTCTGTCCAGGCAGAATTACCTGGGGCGGGGGGGGGGGGTTCAGGCTCGGAGCTGTCCGATGGGACCTGACCAAATGACGAATTCTTGTAACGACTCCAGGGGTCCACCATATAAAAAGACCCCCCCCCCATTGCTACATCCCAGAGGTGGCTGCATCTCAGCACCGGGCGAGGGGTCCCTGTGTAACCGGCCGCCCCGCCCCAGAGGTGGCTGCATCTCAGCACCGGGCGAGGGGTCCCTGTGTAACCGGCCGCCCTGCCCCAGAGGTGGCTGCATCTCAGCGCCGGGCGAGGGGTCCCTGTGTAACCGGCCGCCCTGCCCCAGAGGTGGCTGCATCTCAGCACCGGGCGAGGGGTCCCTGTGTAACCGGCCGCCCTGCCCCAGAGGTGGACGCATCTCAGCGCTGGGCGAGGGGTCCCTGGGTAACCGGCCGCCCCGCCCCAGAGGTGGCTGCATCTCAGCATCAGGAAGGGGTCCCTGTGTAACCAGCCGCCCCGCCCCAGAGGTGGCTGCATCTCAGCATCAGGAAGGGGTCCCTGTGTAACCGGCCGCCCCGCCCCAGAGGTGGCTGCATCTCAGCGCCGGGCGAGGGGTCCCTGTGTAACCAGCCGCCCCGCCCCAGAGGTGGCTGCATCTCAGCATCAGGAAGGGGTCCCTGTGTAACCGGCCGCCCCGCCCCAGAGGTGGCTGAATCCTGTGACTGGGGGGAATAGGCTGAAATTCATCCTCTGGTCATATATAGCCTGGTAATGCCCAGGGAGGGTCAGGCCTAGTGGCTGGAGCAGCGGCAGCAAGGCCCAGAACAGGGCAGGGCTGGGAGCAGAGCCGGGAGCAGCCTGGGGCAGGATATGGCCCGTGGGCCTGTTACTCTCCCAGGGCCCTGTCTCCCCTGGGCGTCGCCAGCCCAGCCCTGGCTGGTGGATTGGCTGGAGCCTAGCGCAGGAAGGACTCATCTCCGCATGGGGCTTAATCAGGCTGTAATTCAGGGATGACTCATCACCCCCCCCCAGTCCCCTATTGTTCAGGTGCCACACAGACCCCCCCCCCCCGAGATCTGGGTCCCCCATCATACCGGGCGCTGCTCACACCCTCCCGATGCAAGGCACGGGGGGGATTGATTTAAATCATCCATTTTAACCAGCTTTTCCATTTGTACTGCAGTGCCTTCTCCAGCGCAAGGCGCATTCACACGGGCTGGCTCCAAGCCTTTCAGGGGTCGGATTGTCCTGTGTACCCCCAAGTTACCCCTCACTTCAAAACAACGTGCTTACGAAAATCAGCCACCAAAATACAGACGTGTCATAGCCATCCTATGGCTGAAAAATGGCTGATTTCCTCCTGGTTCCCATATAATTACAAAATAAATCAGCTGGCCTATAACTACGGTGCTCACATCTCGGTGTATCGTACGCAGAGCCGTATAAACCAGTCACTGTCTGTGGGAAACTGGAGTTCGGACTGGCTTCGCTAGTGCTTTTTCTGGAGCCTGTTGTAAAACTAGGCAAATATTCCTGGGGTACACGTACCCCTGGTTGAGAACCACTGCTCTAACCCTTCATCCAGGGGGACCCCAGCTCACTGGGACCTTAATGCGCCCTTAGGTCCGTCCGTTTGCTATGCAGGAGGCTGTATGGCATGGAAGCAACGGGCTTCATTAATCGTGCGTTTTGGTCAGGAACTGGTGCCGGGGGCCTTGCCTGGTCCCTTTCTGCTGGGGCTTTGGTCAGGCCGCGCTCAGACGGGCGCTGGAGCTGAGAGAAACGCGCCAAGCCCCCCTCTCCAAATCGCTTCTCTTGAACCGAATGACCTTCCCTGGTTTGGCGACCCCCAGCGTCTCGTTTTCCCTCTGCGGCTCGTTGATTAAGCCGGGATTAACGGGAGGCCGCGAATTAAACCGATTGTTGCCCAGCGGGCTGGGAACGTTTTCAAATCCGCCCAGGAGAAAGTGAGCGGAGCTTGAGTTCCTCCTCACCGGCGTCGCTTGCAAATCAGCCGTTCTCAAGCAGGGGCACGCATACCCCTGGGGTACACAGATCGTCCAGCGGCTCCATCAACTCCTCTAGAGATTTGCCTAGTTTTACAACAGGCTACAGAAAAAGCACTAGCGAAGTCAGTCCAAACTCCAGTTTCCCACAGACAATGACTGGTTTATACGGCTCTGCGTACGATACACCGAGATGTGAGCACCATAGTTATATTCAAGTTGATTTATTTTGTAATTATATGTAACCAGAAGTAATTTGACACTGACCGTGCGCTGTGACGTGTCTGTATTTTGATTTCTGATTTTTGGAAGCACGTCGTTTTTAAGTGAGGTGAAACTTGGGGGTACGCAAGACCAATCTGACTCCTGAAAGGGGCACATCGGTCGGGAAAGGTTGAGAGCCGCTGGCCTAAATCCCGTAAGCTAATCAGCCGGGCCCTGTTCATAAAGCGTCGCCTCCCCAGCTCGCTGTCCCCCCCCCGATTCTCTCTTTATAGAGCGGAGCCGCCTGTAACGCCAAGAGTTTGGGAGAGGCTCCTGGATCCTGCCTGGTTCGTTTTTATTTCCGTGTTTGAAGAGAGAATAAATAAGTTTTAGGCCTTAAAAAGATTATTTATTAAACTCAAATCACATTGTAAATGTTTTTTTTCTTTTTTTTTTAACACAAGGAAATAAAAAATTCAGTTGAAATAAAAAATCCAACCTGATCCAAGCGGTGGTTCCGTTCCCTCCCGGCCGGTGCTAACCCGCCCCACCCCCCCTCGTTAATTCCAGCGGTGGTTCCGTTCCCTCCCGGCCGGTGCTAACCCGCTCCCCCCCCCTCGTTAATTCCAGCGGTGGTTCCGTTCCCGCCCGGCCGGTGCTAACTCGCTCCCCCCCCTCGTTAATTCCAGCGGTGGTTCCGTTCCCTCCCGGCCGGTGCTAACCCGCTCCCCCCCCTCGTTAATTCCAGCGGTGGCTCCGTTCCCGCCCGGCCGGTGCTAACCCGCGCCCCCCCCCTCGTTAATTCCAGCGGTGGTTCCGTTCCCGCCCGGCCCGTGCTAACCCGCTCCCCCCCCCTCGTTAATTCCAGCGGTGGTTCCGTTCCCGCCCGGCCCGTGCTAACCCGCTCCCCCCCCTCGTTAATTCCAGCGGTGGTTCCGTTCCCTCCCGGCCCGTGCTAACCCGCTCCCCCCCCCCTCGTTAATTCCAGCGGTGGTTCCGTTCCCGCCCGGCCCGTGCTAACCCGCTCCCCCCCCTCGTTAATTCCAGCGGTGGCTCCGTTCCCGCCCGGCCCGTGCTAACCCGCTCCCCCCCCTCGTTAATTCCAGCGGTGGCTCCGTTCCCGCCCGGCCCGTGCTAACCCGCTGCCCCCCCCTCGTTAATTCCAGCGGTGGTTCCGTTCCCGCCCGGCCCGTGCTAACCCGCTGCCCCCCGCCCCCCTTTCCTCCCCAGATCGGGCTGCAGTCGGTCTGCGTGGTGGACGCCGGAGAGACGGTGCTGGTTGAGGGGCTGCGCGTGGCGCCCTGGGAGCGGGGGAAGGGCGTGGCCGGCGTCCTGCAGCGGTTCTGCACCGAGCTGGTCAAGGAGCAGCACCCCGGCGTCAAGGTGGTGCGGCTGACGCGGGACGACAAGCTGGGCCCCAAGGACTTCAAGAAATACCGGCTGATCACCAAGCAGGTAGACGCAGGAGGAGGGGATATTAAGTGCATTACGGTAGTGCCCTGAGGGAGGAGGGGGGACTGAGATCGGGGCCCCTTTGTTCTGGGCTCCACAAACCCTCACACAGCGAGAGACCGGCTGACTAGGTGAAGAACCATCCTCCCCACTGACGGGGAAACTGAGGCCCAGAACCTTGCGGTGACTTGCCCGAGGTCACACAGAGCTGGGAAAAGGTCCCAGGCACAGAACCCAGGGGCCCCCGAACCGGGCACAGAACCCAGGGGCCCCAGAACAGGGCACAGAACTCAGGGGCCCTAGAACCAGGCAGAGCACCCAGGGGTTCTAGAACCAGGCACAGAACCCAGGGGTCCCAGACCCGGGCACAGAACTCAGGAGTCCCAGGCACAGAACCCAGGGGCCCTAGACCCGGGCACAGAACCCAGGGGCCCCCGAACCGGGCACAGAACCCAGGAGTCCCAGGCACAGAACCCAGGGGCCCTAGACCCGGGCACAGAACCCAGGAGTCTCAGACCCGGGCACAGAACCCAGGAGTCCCAGGCACCGAACCCAGGGGCCCCAGAACCAGGCACAGAACCCAGGGGTCCCAGACCTGAGCACAGAACCCAGGGGCCCTAGAACTGGGCACAGAACCCAGGGGCCCCCGAACCGGGCACAGAACCCAGGGGTCCCAGGCACAGAACCCAGGGGCCCAAGACCCAGGCACAGAACCCAGGGGCCCCAGACCCGGGCACAGAACCCAGGGGCCCTAGAACCAGGCAGAGAACCCAGGGGCCCCAGAACCGGGCACAGAACCCAGGGGTCCCAGACCTGGGCACAGAACCCAGGGGCCCCCGAACCGGGCACAGAACCCAGGGGTCCCAGACCTGGGCACAGAACCCAGGGGCCCCCTAACCGGGCACAGAACCCAGGGGCCCCAGGCACAGAACCCAGGGGCCCCCGAACCGGGCACAGAACCCAGGGGCCCTAGAACCGGGCACAGAACCCAGGGGTCCCAGGCACAGAACCCAGGGGCCCAAGACCCAGGCACAGAACCCAGGGGCCCCAGACCCGGGCACAGAACCCAGGGGCCCTAGACCCAAGCACAGAACCCAGGGGCCCTAGAACCAGGCACAGAACCCAGGGGCCCAAGACCCAGGCACAGAACCCAGGGGCCCCCGAACCGGGCACAGAACCCAGGGGTCCCAGACCTGGGCACAGAACCCAGGGGCCCCCTAACCGGGCACAGAACCCAGGGGCCCCAGGCACAGAACCCAGGGGCCCCCGAACCGGGCACAGAACCCAGGGGCCCTAGAACCGGGCACAGAACCCAGGGGTCCCAGGCACAGAACCCAGGGGCCCAAGACCCAGGCACAGAACCCAGGGGCCCCAGACCCGGGCACAGAACCCAGGGGCCCCAGGCACAGAACCCAGGGGATCCCGAACCGGGCACAGAACCCAGGGGCCCTAGAACCGGGCACAGAACCCAGAGGCCCCAGGCACAGAACCCAGGGGCCCAAGACCCAGGCACAGAACCCAAGGGCCCTAGAACCAGGCACAGAACCCAGGGGTCCCAGACCTGGGCACAGAACCCAGGGGCCCCCGAACCGGGCACAGAACCCAGGGGTCCCAGGCACAGAACCCAGGGGCCCAAGACCCAGGCACAGAACCCAGGGGCCCCAGACCCGGGCACAGAACCCAGGGGCCCTAGACCCGAGCACAGAACCCAGGGGCCCTAGAACCAGGCACAGAACCCAGTGGGCCTGGCTCTGGGGCCCACCCTTGGAAGCCTGGGGAGGTGATGGGAAAGGACCCCCAGAGGGCTCAGGGCTGGAAAGTCCAGGGGGAACCCACTGCAGCAGCACTGTCTAGTTCCTCCCAGAGCAGGGCGAGCTGTGGGGGTCTCTGGCTTGGCCTGGCTACTCCCGCTGGCCCCAGGGCCCTTCCCGTCCCTGGGCCGGAGTCGGCCGGGCTCGGTGGCTGATGGGTCGGCTCTGGGCTACCAGGCCTCTCCGCCCAGGGTCAGCCTGCCCATCACCCTGGTATCTGGCTCCCGGGAAGGTCGTGGCTGCTGACCCACTTTCCCCGGCCACGTGAGCCGGCTGAGCAGTGCCTGGCGGGGGGTGGGGGTTAGTTCAATTAGTGGAAATCAGTCGTGTCATGTGATACCGGGAGAGCAAAATGGAGCAGCAGCCACTGGGGAAGGGGGAGGGAGGCAGGACTCCTGGGTTCTCTCTCTGGCTCTGGGAGCGGAGTGGGGTCTCGTGGGTGAGAGCAGGAGGCAGGAATCTTGGGTTCTCTGTCCTAGAGGGGACAGGCCCCATGTCCCATTCCCTGCCCCCCTGAGCCAGCCAGTCCCTCCCCTGGAGCCGGGTGGGAGCCGGCGCCCCCTAGAGGGGACACGCCCCTGCCCCATTCCCCACCCCCCTGAGCCAGCCAGTCCCTGCCCTGGGGCCGGGTGGGAGCCGGCGCCCCCTAGAGGGGACAGGCCCCTGCCCCATTCCCCGCCCCCCTGAGCCAGCCAGTCCCTGCCCTGGGGCCGGGTGGGAGCCGGCGCCCCCTAGAGGGGACAGGCCCCTGCCCCATTCCCCGCCCCCCTGAACCAGCCAGTCCCTGCCCTGGGGCCGGGTGGGAGCCGGCGCCCCCTAGAGGGGACAGGCCCCTGCCCCATTCCCCACCCCCCTGAGCCAGCCAGTCCCTGGCCTGGAGCCGGGTGGGAGCTGGCGCCCCCTAGAGGGGACAGGCCCCTGCCCCATTCCCCACCCCCCTGAGCCAGCCAGTCCCTGGCCTGGAGCCGGGTGGGGGCCGGCCCCCCCTAGAGGGGACAGGTCCCTGCCCCATTCCCCGCCCCCCTGAGCCAGCCAGCCCCTGCCCTGGGGCCGGGTGGGAGCTGGCGCCCCCTAGAGGGGACAGGCCCCATTCCCCGTCCCGTGTCCCCAGCAGGGAGGTCCCCGTGTACCCCAGCCGCTTACCTGCGTCTCTCCCCCTCCAGGGCATCCTGCTGGTGCGGTTCAACGCGGCGGAGCTGCTGGCCCGGCTGGACGCGGCTGTGGCCCAGCTGCGGGCGGGCGGCTTCCAGCCGCTGCCCACGGAGGCGCTGGAGCCAGGCGAGGTGCGGGGCCTGGTGCTGAGCCCGGCCTTCCAGAGCGAGGTCCTGCCCAACCGCACCCTCATCCAGGACTGGCAGCCCTACAAGCCCAGCGAGTCCAACCTGGCCCTGCTGCAGCAGAAGCAGCTGCACTGGGTGGTGGATTGCAAGGCCCGGCCCACGGCCGCCTCCCTCTGCACCCAGCCCTTCCCCATCCCGCTGGGCGAGGACTGGGTCTACCTCAACATCGACGCCTTCGGCCGCCACCCCGCCCACCTCAAGAGCCAGCTGCTGCACCACCTGCGGGCCCGCCTGCCCACCCTGCGGGGCAACGTCATGTGCCAGCTCTTCCTGGAGCCCAGCCTCTGGGGGGAGCTGGCCGAGTTCTGCCGGGCCGGCCTGCGGCTGGAGCTGGCCAAGGGCTACACCGAGCAGTACCTGCTGGAGGCGGATATCTAGGGAGCTGGGGGGGCGGGGGATACTCCCCCCCTCTCCCCCACACTTCCCGGCCCCACAGAAGCACTTTCTGAGCCTTGTTTCCCATCCCCCACCAACCCGTTCCTGGCCCCCTAGAGAACTCCCCTAGGAGACATGACCCTCCCTCCCTACCCGCTTGGCAAGCCCTAGCAACGGTCGATGGAGCTGAGCAACGGTTGGCGTGGCGATGGAACCTAGTAATGGTTGGTCCCACGACAGAGCCCAGTGATGGTTGGCATGGCGACGGACCCCACTGATGGTTGGCACAGCAACGGAGCCCACTGATGGCTGATGGAGCCTAGCAACAGTTGACACGGTGACAGAGCCCAATGATGGTTGGCATGGCGATGGAGCCCACTGATGGTTGATGGGGTCTAGCAACAGTTGACACGGTGACAGAGCCCAGTGATGGTTGATGGAACCTAGCAACAGTTGACACGGTGATGGAACCTAGCAACAGTTGACATGGTGACAGATCCCAGTGATGGTTGGCATGACGATGGAGCCCAGTGATGGTTGATGTGGCCTAGCAACAGTTGACACGGCAACAGAGCCCAGAGATGGTTGATAGAGCCTAGCAACAGTTGACACGGTGACGGAGCCCAGAGATGGTTGGCATGACGATGGAGCCCAGTGATGGTTGATGTAGCCTAGCAACAGCTGACACGGTGATGGGGCCCAGTGATGGTTCGCATGGTGACGGAGCCCAGTGATGTTGGCATGACGACGGAGCCCACTGATGGTTGATGGAGCCTAGCAACAGTTGACACGGTGACAGAGCCCAGTGATGGTTGATGGAGCCTAGTGACAGTTGACACAGTGACAGAGCCCAGTGATGGTTGGCATGGCAACAGAGCCCAGTGATGGTTGATGGAGCCTAGCAACAGTTGACACGGTGACAGAGCCCAGTGATGGTTGGCATGGCAACGGAGCCCAGTGATGGTTGATGGAGCCTAGCAACAGTTGACACGGCGACGGAGCCCAGTGATGGTTGGTGGAGCTAGCAACAGTTGATGTGAGAATGGAGCCTAGTGACGGTTGGCATGGCAACAGAGCCCAGTGATGGTTGGTGGAGCCTAGCAACAGTTAACATGAGAACAGCGCCCTGCAATGGTTGACAGACCCTCCCACGGGCTGCTGGATCCCTGCGACAGTCGCCATGCCAACGGAGCCCTAGCAATGCCTGATGGAAACCCGTGTGCAGGGCTCAGCTCTCCCCTCCCCCAAAAAAACCCGCCTGGAAGCCAGGCCTAGACCCCCCCCGCCCCGCCCCTCTAGTGATGCCTCTAAACCGAGTAACGTGCAATATAGAGTCTCATAAACGGAGATATATTTATAAAGTCGCCGGCAACAAGAACCCTCCCCCCCTCGCGCCACTAGAGCTCCCCCCACCAGCGCTAGAGCCCATCCCCCCCCCCCGGCACTATACACTAAACCCTCCCCCACCCCCAGTGCATCCCCCCCCCCGGGAGGGCAGGAGCAGGAATCCTGCATCCCTCCCTTGGGGCAGTAACTTGTGGGGTGCCCCCTCACCCCCGCTTTGGCTTTGTTGTCCCAGGCCGGGCCGAGCCCACCGTATTATTAACGCTAGTCTCTGATCCAGGTTAGATCAGCAAGCCCCCCACCCCAACTCTGGGACTGGCACAGAATGGGGGGGGCTGGGGGCCCTAGTTTCTTTCTGTAACTAACCCCCCCCCCGGTTACCCCCCAAGCTGTGATTCCCTCCCCCCATCCCCATGTGGCAATAAACCCCTCTTCCCTCAGCCCTGCCTCGCCTCTCATTTCTGCCCCGCGCCCGGATGCTCCCCCAGGAGAGCTGGGGGGCCCGGTGGCGTATGGGGGCGGTGTCCAGCGGCTGCTTTGTCCAGTGTCTGAACCTAGGGTGAGAGCCCAGACCAGGGGACAAGTGTCACAGCCACATCTCCCATGTGTCCCGTTCCCCCGCCCCCCCGAGCCAGCCAGCCCCCGCCCTGGGGCCGGGTGGGAGCCGGCGCCCTCTAGAGTGGACAGGCCCCTGCCCCATTCCCCGCCCCCCCGAGCCAGCCAGTCCCCGCCCTGGGGCCGGGTGGGAGCCGGCGCCCCCTAGAGGGGACAGGCCCCTGCCCCATTCCCCGCCCCTCCCTAAGCTGGCTGCGGTAGTTGGGCCTTTCTCTGCCATGGGGATCCGACAGGGTGGGGGGCCTCATCCAGGGCACCCCTCTCACAGCAGCACCAGCTGATTTAACCCCCCAGGATGGGGGCAGGTGTGTGTGTGTCTGGGGATATGGGGAGAGGGGCGTGTGTGATATTTTCCCCAAGCTATACAGACAAAGGGGCGCTCGCTCTGTGCTGTTAAATTAACCCTCAGATTGCGCCCCCCCAATGCCACAGAGAGGGAAACTGAGGCACCAGCGTGCCCAGAAGTCACGGGTGTACACTGGGGTGTACACACACACACACACGGGTGCTCTCGTGCACACACAAAGACACAGATCCCAGACGGACAGACGCACAGACACGGACTCCATCCCACGCTTCCGTCAACGCACCACAAGGGGGCACTCGGGTCTGGCTTCTGCGGGTGCCTCCATCCATCTCCGGCTCCTTCTGGTTCTTCACTTTTACCACCACCTCGCTGGGAGCTGGGCTTCAGGAGCTGAGATGCAGCCACCTCTGAGGTGGGGCAGTTGTTTCTACAGTGACCGCTCTGTCTCCACCCAAGTGAGCCACTATCTCAGACTTCAGAAGGACTAAAAGGTCAATTGGCTCCTCGACAGCACCAGACGCTGGTTGGAGGGTTCTCTTCTGGAGAGAACCCAAGAGTCCTGGCTCCCAGCCCCCCCTGCTCTAACCCACCAGCCCCTCCCAGAGCCGGGGAGAGAACCCAGGAGTCCTGGCTCCCAGCCCCCCCTGCTCTAACCCACCAGCCCCCACTCCCCTCCCAGAGCCAGGGAGAGAACCCAGGAGTCCTGGCTCCCAGCCCCCCCTGCTCTAACCCACCAGCCCCCACTCCCCTCCCAGAGCCGGGGAGAGAACCCAGGAGTTCTGGCTCCAGCCCCTCTGCTCTAACCCACCAGCCCCCACTCCCCTCCCAGAGCCGGGGAGAGAACCCAGGAGTCCTGGCTCCCAGCCCCCCCTGCTCTAACCACCAGCCCCCACTGCCCTCCCAGAGCCGGGGAGAGAACCCAGGCATCCTAACTCCCAGCCCCTCTTTCTCTAGCCCACTGGACGCACTCTCCCAAGTGGGGCCAGACAGACATGGCAGCCGGGCGGGGGAGTGGGGGTAAATCTAGTTTCTTTGCGGGAGATGTTTTCCTGCCGGGCAGCTGTAGCTCTGAGTCGGTTCCAGAAGCTCGTTTGCCAGCTAAACTCACTGCCGAGAAACCGGCCTCCTGCAGCGGGATGGGGGGTGGGGCCACAGTCCCCCCTCACTCTGACTTGGGGGGTCACTGGCCCAGGCACCTCCCGCGGGCTTGTCTTAGAGTCCAGATGGGACTTCCGGAGTCACTTCCCAACTTTCTAATGCTTCTCGGTGGAAACCCCCTCGGTGCCAGCAGCCAGCCATCCCGCACCCCTACAGGCACCCCCCTATGGCCAGCAGCGCCCCTCCCTTGGGCACACGGGCTGGGGGGCAGAGATAAGGTCACGGGGGTGACTCAAACTGGTGTCTCCTAAATCTGCAGCTTTGTTAAAGGCCTTTATCCCGGCTCTGGGAGTGGGGGCTGGTGGGTCAGAGCAGGGGGGCTGGGAGCCAGGACTCCTGGGTTCTCTGCCCGGCTCTGGGAGGGGAGTGGGGGCTGGTGGGTCAGAGCAGGGGGGCTGGGAGCCAGGACTCCTGGGTTCTCTCCCCGGCTCTGGGAGGGGAGTGCGGGCTGGTGGGTTAGAGCAGGGGGGGCTGGGAGCCAGGACGCCTGGGTTCTCTGCCCGGCTCTGGGAGGGGAGTGGGGGCTGGTGGGTTAGAGCAGGGGGGGCTGGGAGCCAGGACTCCTGGGTTCTCTCCCCGGCTCTGGGAGGGGAGTGGGGTCTGGTGGGTGAGAGCGGGGGGGCTGGGAGCCAGGACTCCTAGGTTCTCTCCCCAGCTCTGGGAGGGGAGTGGGGGCTGGTGGGTTAGAGCAGGGGGGGCTGGGAGCCAGGACTCCTGGGTTCTCTCCCCGGCTCTGGGAGGGGAGTGGGGGCTGGTGGGTTAGAGCAGGGGGGGCTGGGAGCCAGGACTCCTGGGTTCTCTCCCCGGCTCTGGGAGGGGAGTGGGGTCTGGTGGGTGAGAGCGGGGGGGCTGGGAGCCAGGACTCCTAGGTTCTCTCCCCAGCTCTGGGAGGGGAGTGGGGGCTGGTGGGTTAGAGCAGGGGGGGCTGGGAGCCAGGACTCCTGGGTTCTCTCCCCGGCTCTGGGAGGGGAGTGGGGGCTGGTGGGTTAGAGCAGGGGGGGCTGGGAGCCAGGACTCCTGGGTTCTCTCCCCGGCTCTGGGAGGGGAGTGGGGTCTGGTGGGTGAGAGCGGGGGGGCTGGGAGCCAGGACTCCTAGGTTCTCTCCCCAGCTCTGGGAGGGGAGTGGGGGCTGGTGGGTTAGAGCAGGGGGGGCTGGGAGCCAGGACTCCTGGGTTCTCTCCCCGGCTCTGGGAGGGGAGTGGGGGCTGGTGGGTTAGAGCAGGGGGGGCTGGGAGCCAGGACTCCTGGGTTCTCTCCCCGGCTCTGGGAGGGGAGTGGGGTCTGGTGGGTGAGAGCGGGGGGGCTGGGAGCCAGGACTCCTAGGTTCTCTCCCCAGCTCTGGGAGGGGAGTGGGGGCTGGTGGGTTAGAGCAGGGGGGGCTGGGAGCCAGGACTCCTGGGTTCTCTCCCCGGCTCTGGGAGGGGAGTGGGGGCTGGTGGGTTAGAGCAGGGGGGGCTGGGAGCCAGGACTCCTGGGTTCTCTCCCCAGCTCTGGGAGGGAGCGGGGGTTGGTGGGTTAGAATGAGGGGGGGCTGTGTGTTAGAAGGTGCTTTCCTCTCTCTTCCTCCCTAGGCCTCCACATAGCCTTTGGGCCATGAATCAAGGCCCCCCCTTCCCTTCCCTTCACCCAGGATTCCTGCGCCTGCTCTAACCCCCCAGCCCCCACTCCCCTCCCAGAGCCGGGGAGAGAACCCAGGTGTCCTGGCTCCCAGCCCCCCCTGCTCTAACCCCCCAGCCCCCACTCCCCTCACAGAGCCGGGGTAGATTAACCCCCCCCCCCGCTTTTCCAGAGCTCTTCCTCTGCCTGTAAACACATGAGTCACGGCTGCAGAGAGCAGGACTGTCCCCAGCCCCCCCATATCTCCTTACCAAAGCCCCCCCGTGCCTGCCCCCCCCCCAGCCTCTCCCCATCCCCCGTCCCCGCACTGCCTGGCTCCCGGCCTCCTAGCATAGCTTGGTGTGGGGCTGCTTGTGTTGACGTGCTACTGGGGCAGCAATTCTGGGAATCCCACCCCCCCACCCCCGACACTGCTGGGAAGGCCACCCTGGGGATCCATTAGTGAAGGTGTTGGCTCCCGGTCAACTGCAAGGCTGCTGGCAGTGCTGAGTGTGTGGGTGTGTACGTGTGTGGGTGTGCACATGTGGGTGGGTGGGTCGGTGGGTGACTGGGTGTGTGTGTGTTGCAAGTGTGCATGTGTGTGCGTGCATGAGTGTCTATGCATGCACATGGATGTGTGTGTGTGTGCGCTCATGGGTGTGTGCATGCGTGGATTATCTGTGTGCACAAGTGTGTGTGGGTGTGCATGTGGGTGTGCGTGGATGTGTGCATGTGAATGCGCAAGTGTGTGTATGTGCATGTGCGCACGTGGGTGCATGCATGTGGATGTGTGTGCATGTGTCCCTTTGTGTGTTCAAGTGTGCCTGCATGGGTGTGGATGTGTGTGCGTGCTCATGGGTGTGTGCATGCATGTGTGGATGTGTATGCGTGCATGTGTGCGTGTGGATGTGTGTGCGTGTGTGTGCATGGGTGAGTGTCCACATGCGAGAGCCAGATGCCCCCATCCTCTCCACACTCGTCCCCCCCATCCCTCCACACCAACCGCATGTCTCCCCCCCCCCCCCCCCGGGACTCCGGCGCTGCTGGGCGGGGGGGCGGCGGAGCTGGGGCCCGGATCGAATTGGCCTTTTCTCCGTTCCTTCTCCCACCTGGGCCGCTCCCGGCCTCCCCCCCAGCTCCTGGCCCCGGTGAGCTTCACCGCAAGGGCCGGGGCGGTGCTGGTGCCTCCTGCCCCCACCCCCCTGGGGAGAGCCTGCAGGGACCGCGGGCCTGGCCCCCAGCTCGCTGGGCCTCCTGAACCGTCTGCTGCCCTGCGGCCCCGTGCAGGCTTTCTCCCCTTTCCCCCAGAGCCCCGACTCGGCTCTCACCCCGGCCAAGCCCCGAAACAGGCCCGGGGGTCCCCCCCTGGGAGGTTTTCCAGGGCCCCAGCACCGTCCGCACGGCTCATTGGGCCTCGCCGGGTAGCGCGATCCGGCTCTGGGGAGGGGAGCAGAGCCTGCCCCCCCGCCTGCCTCTCCATGTACAGCCCCCCCCCAGCCCCTCAGCTGCAGCCCTGCTCAGGTCGCTGGGGAGATGCGGGAGGGGGGTCGCCCCGCTCTGTTAGCACAACGGGGCCAGCTCTGTGCACATGAGGCTAGAAACCCCCCCCCCCCCCCGAGCTCTGGGATGCTGTCTGTCCATCTGCCCATCCCCCTCCACCTGGGACCGAGTGGTGATATTGCTAGGAGCCCCTGGGCGTGCCTCAGTTTCCCCTACAGGTGGCATTGGTCCCCAGCTTCCCTCAGCCCCTCCCTCCTCTGCCCCTCCCCCTCCCGTGTGCCCCCCCGCCAGCCCCCTCCCTCCTGCGCCCCTCCCCCTCCCGTGTGCCCCCCGCCAGCCCCCTCCCTCCTCAGCCCCAGCCCCTCCCCCTCCCGTGCCCCCCCAGCGTCCTCCCTCCTCCGCCCCTCCCCCTCTCGTGTTCCCTCACCAGCCCCCTCCCTCCTCCGCCCCTCCCCCTCCCGTGCCCCCCAGCCCCTCCCTCCTGCATCCCCCCCCCCCAGCACGCGCTATATTTAGCGCCTCTCGCGCCGCTCCTGGAGCCGGGGGTGACTCACTCGCTGCCGCCGCTTCTTGCGTCAGAGCCGAGGGGGGGCGGCGGCCGGAGGGGGGGGGGCTCTGTTGGCTGCACCCCCCCTCCGGGGCGTGAGGGAGATGCTGGAGAGGCCCTGCAGCGCTGGGTGTGCAAATGAGTGTGCAAATACCATATTCTCACACACACAGTGTGTATGAGAAGGGGGTCCGTGTGCAAACGACTGTGCAAATACCACACACACACACACACACACACACACGGTGTGTGAGAAGGGGGCCTGTGTGCAAATGAGTGTGTAAATCAATCGCAGCTCATTGGACAAAAGACCCCGCGCACGGGGGTGAAGTGTGCAACCCCCTTCGACGAATGTGCAAAAAATCTACGCCACGGGGCCCCGATCTCGGCCGGGTCTATGCAGCGCCGGGCACGAGGGGGCCCCGATCTCGGCCGGGTCTATGCAGCGCCGGGCACGAGGGGGCCCCGATCTCGGCCGGGTCTATGCAGCGCCGGGCACGAGGGGGCCCTGATTCCTGCGTGGGGTTCTTAGCTGCACCCCTAATGTGAATAATGTCACCATCTGTCTGTCCCGCTGTCCCCCGCCCGGGCCCCACGGCGATTGGGGTGTGTGTGTGTGTTATGGTGCGTAACTCACTAACCTTCATGAGAGGTGACTCATCCCCATGCAGCGTGTCCCCCCCATCCCCGTGGGCAGCCCTGCTCAGCTGCAGAGACCTCAGCTAGGGCTTGAACCACGTCAGGCCTGTGCCCCCCCCGCTGGCCCCCCTCTGCCCCCCACCCGCCTCGCCCCTGCCGGCCCCCCACACCCCAGCAGTGCCGCATCTGCTGCTCATTGCGGCTTTGAGTCGGCATGAAATTGTCCTTCGTGATTCATCTTCCTAAAGCCATAAACAGGGATTAGCTCCGGTGTGACGTGCGCACACACAGACTCACACACACACACAGACATGGAGACACACACACACACACACAGACTCACACACATACACAGACATGGAGACACACACACACAGACTCTCTCTCTCTCTCTCTCTCTCTCTCTCTCTCTCACACACACACACACACACACACAGACTCACACACAGACATGGAGACACACACAGACTCACACACATACACAGACACGGAGACACACACACAGACACACACACACACACACAGATTCACACACATACACAGACACGGAGACAAACACACACAGACACGGACACACACACAGACATGGAGACTCACACATAGACACAGACACACACACACACACCCAACACAGAGACACATACACAGACACAGAGAAAGAGACATGGAGACACACACACAAAGACACACACACAGAGAAAGACACAGACAGAGACACAGCAACAGACACACACACACAGAGACACACACAGAAGTGAGGTTTTTACCCACGAAAGCTTATGCCCAAATTAATCTGTTAGTCTTTAAGGTGACACCAGACTCCTTGTTGTTTTTGTAGATACAGACTAACACGGCTACCCCCTGATACTTGACACAGACACAGAGCAACAGAGACACACACACACACACACAGTGACACGGAGACACACAGACACAGAGACACACAGACAGACACAGACACAGAGACACACACACAGACAGTGACACGGAGACACACAGAGACAAAGACACAGAAACACGGACACATGGAAACACACACACACAGAAATAGACACACACACACACACAGAGACATGGAGACAGACAGACAGACACACATGCACACACAGAGGCACAGAATCATGGACACAAACACACAGACAGAGACACACACACACAGAAACAGGGACACACACAGACAGAGACACAGAGACACGGAGACACACACACACACAGACACAGAGACTCACACAGACACGGAGACTCACACAGACACACCAACACAGAGACACACACACAGACACGGAGAAAGAGACATAGAGACACACACACACACACACAGACACAGACACAAAGACACACACACAGAGAAAGACACACAGACAGAGACACAGAGACAGACACACACATAGACACGGAGACAGACACACACACACACACACACACACACACACACACAGAGAAACATGGACAGACAGGCGGACGGATCTTGCCAGACTTAGAGAACTGCTCTGTGTCTATCCCCCCCCATTGCTCCCCAGTATCCAGCTGTCTCCTGGGTGTCAAGGGGCCCCAGCCCTGGCCCCAGCCCTGCCATCAGGCGCTGCTGGCCGCGTTGCTGCACTGGCGTGTGTGTGTGTGTGTGTGTGTGTGTGTGTGTGTGTGAAGGGGCCAGGCCTGACCCCCTTCACAGGCCGTAAGGTCCTGGCACTCGCCCCGGCACTGGGAGCGCGGCTCCATGTGGGTGCGAGTCCTGGGCTCCCCCTGCAAGAGCCATTGGGGTGCTACAGGGAGAGGTCGGCTATTCCAGCAGGGGGATCCCTCGCCACCGTCCCCCCAACTTTGCGGGAGGACATGGGGCATAGGGAGGAGACCTCTGCAGCGCCCGTGGATTCCCCCGGCTTGTCAACACAATGGGAGTCAGGACCCCTGGGTTCTCCTCCTGGTTCTAGGGCTCAGGTCTCCTGGGTTCTCTTCCTGGTTCTAGGGATCAGGTCTCCTGGGTTCTCTTCCTGGTTCTAGGGATCAGGTCTCCTGGGTTCTCCTCCTGGTTCTACGGCTCAGGGCTCTTGGGTTCTCCTCCTGGTTCTAGGGCTCAGGGCTCTTGGGTTCTCCTCCTGGTTCTAGGGATCAGGTCTCCTGGGTTCTACTCCTGGTTCTAGGGCTCAGGTCTCCTGGGTTCTACTCCTGGTTCTAGGGCTCAGGGCCCCTGGGTTCTCCTCCTGGTTCTAGGGCTCAGGACTCCTGGGTTCTCCTCCTGGTTCTAGGGATCAGGTCTCCTGGGTTCTCCTCCTGGTTCTAGGGATCAGGACCCCTGGGTTCTACTCCTGGTTCTAGGGATTAGGTCTCCTGGATTCTACTTCTGGTTCTAGAGATCAGGACCCCTGGGCTCTACTCCTGGTTATAGGGATCAGGACCCCTGGGTTCTACTCCTGGTTCTAGGGATCAGGGCTTCTGGGTTCCACTTCTGCTTCTAGAGCTCAGGGCTCCTGGTTTCCACTCTGGGTTCTAGATCACTTGGGTTCTATTCGTGGTTCCAGGGCTCAGGGCTCCGAGGTTCTATTTGCAGCTCTGCTGCAGAACCATTGTGGCAAAATCACTTTCCTTCCCTGGGTCTCACTTTCCCCAGCTGTGAAATGGGGAGTGTCACTGTGACGAAGTGGGGGGTTTTCTTGTTTTCGGTGGGGTTTCAATGGTTTGCATGCGGAGGGGGTGGGACTCAGTTTCCCTGGGTGTTACTGGTTTAACAAGGGGAGGGGAGAGGGAGTTTGTTGGTACAGAGGACCGGAGAGAGGACTTGGGGCCCCACTGGAGGATGGATACCCCAGCGACCCGTGACCTGAGACCCCGACCCAGAGGCCCAGCTGAGGAGACGCAGCCGGTTCTGGCCAGTGGGAGGACAATGGGTTGCAGAGTGAGGACCCAGTCAGGGCCGGCTCTAGGATTTTTGCCGCCCCAAGCAGAAACAATTTTGGCTGCCCCCCCCGTTTTTTTCTTACTCCACCCCCCGGCCCCGCCTCAGCTCCGCCCCTTCCCCAAATCCCCAGCCCTGCCTCCTCCCCCCAGGCTCTCAAACCTGGGAGGGAGGGCGAGTAGCGGCGCGCGAATCAGCTGTTTCACGCGCTGTGGCACGCGAGAGGCAGCAGCAGCGGAGGTGAGCTAGGGCGGCTGGGGCACATTTTTAGGGGCGGCATTCTGGCGCCGGCCATGCCGCCCCAAGCACCAGCTTGTTTTGCTGGTGCCTAGAGCCGGCCCTGGACCCAGTGACCTAACCAGCCGGTTCCAGCCAGAGGACAGAAGAGGGGAGAGGAGGCCCCGGTTTACGACCCTGTTTCCCTGGAGAGAAGACAATGGACAGAGGGGGGGCTTGGGGCCGGGGATCTCAGATGCCCAGCTGGGAGCAGGGGGGCTCTGGGCTGGAGAGGGGGAGCAGGCAGAACCCCCCTGGATGCAGAGAGACTGGGATGTGCTGGGCTGAGGGAGGCCAGGCCTGAGGCCGGAGAGTTTCCTGTGCTGGGTTCAACTCTCAATAAAACTCCTGTGTTACGCTGGCTGAGAGTCGCTCCGGGCTAGAGAACAGGGGGAGTGGAGGCCCGGGGGGGTCCAGAGCGAGAGGACTCCCCGAGGGGGCCCACTGCGAGAGATAGACGTGCTCAGGCTCAGAGAGGTGCGGCTCCAGGAAGTGGAGGGGCCGGACCCCGAGAGAGAGTGGACCCCCGAGAAGGGCTGTCGCACTGAAAGGGGCACCCCCCACGGACCACACGGGGCCAAGAGGGGGCACGATCTGTGAGACCGTGACAGTCACTCTGCCTTTGTCCGGGTAGGAAGCGGCAAAGGCCCAATCTCGGCCTGGTTGGGTGGCGCCCGGGCCCACGGGGCCCCGATCTCGGCTGGGTCTGGGCAGCGCCCGGTATGACAGGACCATGTAAATAAACACAAACCCATAGTGCTTGTACGGATGCCGTGGGCCATTTATCCTCTTGGGGTGCAAAGCGGGGGGGGGGGCTCCATTCAGGGGGAAACTCGGCTGCAGTTGGGGTGAGACGCTGCCCCAGCGCTCCCCAACTGCCCCCTTCTCTTCGGGGACAGGCGAGAGTCTGGCACCTGACACCCTGGCATATGCAGACCGAGAGCACACGGTGCGGTGGGGGGAGATGGGGCTGTCGCGTCCACCTGCCCCGCTCAGTACTCACCATGAATCGTGCCCAGCCA
The DNA here is from genome assembly GCA_032172135.1 of Glyptemys insculpta. Lineage (NCBI taxonomy): Eukaryota > Metazoa > Chordata > Testudines > Emydidae > Glyptemys > Glyptemys insculpta. The sequence continues at coordinate 16,631,226 of JAVMKA010000017.1, read as the reverse complement.
GTGGTGCCATTGTGCTGTCAGGTGACAGGCGGGCTCCTCGGGATCCAGAAACATCAGGGGCCAGGCATGGAGCCTGACACCGCGGGTCAGGGAGAGAGAGAGAGTGTATGGGGCTAGCTAATAGATAGATAGATAGATGGGGTGGACGGGGATAGATAGATAGAAAGATAGAGGGGGTGGATGGGGACAGATAGATAGATAGATAGATAGATAGATAGATAGATAGATAGATAGATAGATAGATGGGGTGGATGGGGATAGATAGATAGATAGATAGATAGATAGATAGATAGATAGATAGATAGATGGGGTGGATGGGGACACATAGATAGATAGATAGATAGATAGATAGATAGATAGATAGATAGATAGAGGGGGTGGATGGGGACAGATAGATAGATAGATAGATAGAGGGGGTGGATGGGGACACATAGATAGATAGATAGATAGATAGATAGATAGATAGATAGATAGATAGATAGATGGGGTGGACAGGGATAGATAGATAGATAGATAGAGGGGGTGGATGGGGACACATAGATAGATAGATAGATAGATAGATAGATAGATAGATAGATAGATAGATAGATAGAGGGGGTGGATGGGGGTAGATAGATAAATAGGGTGGATGGGGATAGATAGATAGATAGATAGATAGATAGATAGATAGATAGATGGGGTGGATGGGGATAGATGGATAGATAGATAGATAGATAGATAGATAGATAGATAGAGAAGGGTGAATGGGGATAGATGGATAGCTAGACAGACACAGAATTACGGCCCAAAGGGTGGGAGAGAACCCAGCACCATGGAGAAAAGAAAAGAAAAGAAAAGAAAAGAAAAGAAAAGAAAAGAAAAGAAACTCCAAGCGCAGAAAGGACATTACTGACTGTCAGCGCCCCCCCGGCTCCACCAGCTGCCCACGTCCTCTCTGCCAGGGCTGTCCAAGCATGAAATTAAATCCAGCCGCCCACCTGGAGCAGCGGCTGAGCCAGCCTGCTGCCCCCCACTGCTCCGTCCTGAGAGACTCAGAGACCCCAGCTGGGATCCGGCCCCATGGACCCCACGGGGCAACGTCCCATGGACCCCGGCTGGGATCAGGCCCCATCGACCCCGGCTGGGATCTGGCCCATGGACCCCACGGGGCGACATCCCATGGACCCCGGCTGGGATCCGGCCCCATGGACCCCACGGGGCGACGGCCCATCGACCCCGGCTGGGATCCGGCCCCATGGACCCCACGGGGCAACGTCCCATGGACCCCAGCTGGGATCAGGCCCCATCGACCCCGGCTGGGATCTGGCCCATGGATCCCACGGGGTGATGGCCCATCGACCCCGGCTGGGATCCGGCCCCATGGACCCCACGGGGTGACGGCCCATCGACCCCGGCTGGGATCCGGCCCCATGGACCCCACGGGGCGACGGCCCATCGACCCCGGCTGGGATCCGGCCCCATGGACCCCACGGGGCAACGTCCCATGGACCCCGGCTGGGATCAGGCCCCATCGACCCAGGCTGGGATCCGGCCCCATGGACCCCACGGGGCGACGGCCCATCGACCCCGGCTGGGATCCGGCCCATGGACCCCACGGGGCGACGGCCCATCGACCCCGGCTGGGATCCGGCCCATGGACCCCACGGGGCGACGGCCCATCGACCCCGGCTGGGATCCGGCCCCATGGACCCCACGGGGCGACGGCCCATCGACCCCGGCTGGGATCCGGCCCCATGGACCCCGGCTGGGATCCGGCCCCATGGACCCCGGCTGGGATCAGGCCCCATCGACCCCGGCTGGGATCCGGCCCCATGGACCCCACGGGGCAACGGCCCATGGACCCCGGCTGGGATCCGGCCCCATGGACCCCACGGGGCGACGGCCCATCGACCCCGGCTGGGATCCGGCCCCATGGACCCCACGGGGCGACGGCCCATGGACCCCGGCTGGGATCCGGCCCCATGGACCCCACGGGGCGACGGCCCATGGACCCCGGCTGGGATCCGGCCCCATGGACCCCACGGGGCGACGGCCCATGGACCCCGGCTGGGATCCGGCCCCATGGACCCCACGGGGCGACGGCCCATGGACCCCGGCTGGGATCCGGCCCCATGGACTCCGATGGCGTGATGATGCTGATTTATACCGGTTGGGATCTGGCCCCACTGAGTCACACACACACTCTGGCCCCTCGGCCGCAGCAGCCGCTCGGGGTGACTCACACGCGAAGCATCATTGGCTGCTAGACATCCTGGAACCTGCCATTAGCGCCGGGCCGGGGTGGCACCGGGCCAGGGAAGGGGGGCAGAGAAATGGGTGTCGGGAGGAGAGAGTCAGACAGTGCAGTGCTGGAGAGAGGGGTGGGGGTGTATGGGGCCAGATAGATAGATAGATAGAGGGGGTGGATGGGGTTAGATAGATAGATAGATAGATAGATAGATAGATAGATAGAGGGGGTGGATGCGGATTAGGGTGACCAGATGTCCTGATTTTATAGGGACAGTCCTGATTTTTGGGTCTTTTTCTTATATAGGCTCCTATTACCCCCCACCCCGTCCCGATTTTTCACATTTGCTGTCTGGTCACCCTAATGCGGATAGATAAATAGAAAGGGGCCCTGATCTCAGCCGGGTCTGGCCGGCGCCCGGCCCCACGGGGCCCCGATCTCAGCTGGGTCTGGGCAGCACCCGGCACGACGGGGCCCCGAACTTGGCCAGGTCTGGGTTGCGCCAGGCCCCACGGGGCCCCGATCTCAGCCAGGTCTGGGCGGCGCCCGGCCCCACGGGGCCCCGATCTGGGCCAGGTCTGCGCGGCACAAGGCCAGCAGGCGGGGGGATGCTGAAGGTCGGGGACAGGGACGGGGAGCCCTTGGCTCTGGATTTTTTCCTGCGCTGGGTTTGGGCGGGTTCCCGCACTTGGCAGGAGCTGCAGGGAGATCCCCAGCCTGGCACACGGAGGGGCGGGCGGGGAAGGTGGTGGGTGGGGAGAGGCAGGCAGTGGTGGGTGCCTTGGAGCGGGGGGGGGGGGGGGCTGGATGCAGGGGGGAGGGACATGGGGGAAGGAAGAAAAAAACCCAACAGGAGAGAAAGAAACTATTACAATTCTCCCGTCTCTGCTTTCAAGCCCC